>SNQJ01S0023955.1:20839-31637 GCA_010110895.2 Picea sitchensis
CATGGAAAGAATTTGGGGCTATTTCGAGCCCATTTTTAATGAATATATGGAGCCGACCTCACAAGTGCATTCTGTTATGTGGAAAAATTTGTAGAAGGATGAAAGGTATAAATAAATATGCCTTGATCGAGCTAGTGAGTATGGGTAAGTAATTTGGATAAAAAGTGTGATTGCACTCTGCAACTCTGAGGCACACAAGTTTGAGGATACACAAGCATGGAAGAAAAGAAGACACAATTGTCTAACGGTGGATGGGAGAAGCAAGGAATTTATGAAATCATGCAAATGAGAGTACTGATTCAGAGCAACGATTTTCTGAGAAGATTTTTATGATGGTATGGTAGCTACATGAAGTGTAGAAATGTTGTCTGGTATGATTAATTTACAAACTCAAGATAGACTTATTTCAGGGTGGGAGGGAGGAGCAACGAAGGAGATTGGAGTCTCCTACAGGTTGGTGCCTGTGAACAATAAATCTGTAGGTTGGTGCCTAGATGCTGAGTTGGTGCTCAACAAGAGGATTGGTGTCCTCATCTATCAATAGGCTAGTGCTTGAATATATGAGTTGGTGCTCATAGGAGGATTGGTGTCCTCATCTATTAGCAGGTTGGTGCTTGAAGATATGAGTCGGTGCTCATAGGAGGATTGGTGTCCTCATCTATCAGTAGGTTGGTGCCTAAAGATACGAGTTGGTGCTCATAGGAGGATTGGTGTACTCATCTAGTTGTAGGTTGGTGCCTACAAAGGATTGGTTTCCTCACAGACAATTGTTTATAAATGAATTGATATTTATATTTTCAATTGTTTTTCTTCCAGTCCGGGTTTCCACTATGATATCAATGGACTATGAATGTATTAATTAATGTATGTGATGAATGACATTAATAAGTTTTATTGTGTATATAATGTGCTTGAAGTTTAAAATTGTTAAAAGAGCCCAGTACTGATTCACCCCCCCCTCTCAATACTGTTAAAGATTCCAACATTCTCCCCATTTTACGAGGATTTTGGTACGAAAAATATTTAGTCTTGAAAGATATGAGGAAATAATTCCTTGAATTTCTCCTTGGAGTACCATTTGGCTTTGGCTGCTAATTGACCCTTCAATACCACCTACCAAAGTTCTTGTTGAACCGAACTCTTATGATCATTTTAATATTCTTCTGATAACTTTTTCTCTAGTAATTCTATCTATGCATCTAGTGTCAAATATTTTATGTAAGGTAAGACTTGGCCCTCTCCATCCCGATTGAGAATGCATGGCTCACGAAGTTTTAGGTTCCTTAACTATATTACTAAGTAAATGCACATATAAGATGTAAGACTAACTCTATAAGCATTGTTCCTACCTTTTCCAATATTTTGAAAGGTTCATATCTCAAGGCTTTGAATTTCTTTCGTATTCCTTATAACCTTTCATTATTGAGGTGCAACCAAACTCTGTCCCTTACTTGGAATGTATTTTCAACAATGTGTTGTTCATGCATGTGCTTGTATTTTTCCTAATATTTCTTTAATTTCTCTTGAACCTTTAAGTGTATCACTTGAGGTTGTCCATATACGATATCTAGTGGTGATGGTGGAAAATATCCAACACAAATTAGAAAAGGCGAATTGTTGATGGAAGTGTGGGCAACCTTGTTATAAGAATGTTGTATGTAAACCAAATTTTCATCCCATGTCCTTGGGTGCTTCTAATTATATCCTCTCAAAAGATGAACCAAAGTCTCATTGACTACCTATATCTACCCATCATTAGTGGGTGAAAAGTAGTGGATCTCCTCAATTTAGCATCCAACATATCCCACAATGAAGTCCAAAATAAACTAAGAAATCTAGCATCTCATCAAAAAATCATGTTTCTTGGAATCCTAGAGTGCATAGACCCTTTTGAAAAACAATGGTTTCTTGTCCTTCCATGACCTTCTTACAAGCCACAAGAACACACACCTTACTAAATCTATTCACTACCACATATAAGTAGTAATGCTCTATTCTTTTCCTTGGAAAACCTCCAACAAAGTCCACATAGTATATGCTTTCCCATTTCCTTGTAGGGTTGGAAGTGGATTGTATATCCCTTGATTCCTATTACTAGGATTGTTGGTACAACATAAAATAAAACCTTTTATAAACCTTGATACTTCTTCTTGCATCCTAGGCCAATATTGGTACAACATAAAATACAACCTTTTATAAAGATACATACTTATTCTTGCATCCTAGGCCAATAAACATACCTTTGCAATTTAGCCATGGTTTTTTTGACACCAAAATGACCAACAACCTTGCAGGTGTGATCCTCCCTTATTAGTTGTATGCTTTCTTCCTTTGGTACATAAATATTCTCATGTAGAGTAATCCATATTGGATATTAATTAATGTATGATTGTTCATGTTGACCCTGTAGACACTAATATACTCCCCTGAAGTATCAATCGTCTGCATACGCCTCTTTATATGCTTCATGGGGTTTTTGCACATGGAAACACCAAAAACTCTTTCCTAGATGGTTGTTATAACTAAGATAAAACAAAGAGGGTAAGTAGACAATAATGTGAGAAATGTATCTATCCTCTAGCATGTGTAGTATCCATTAAATAATTAAAACAATAAATATTAATGATTTAAACAACATGAAAACAACAATTTGGGGGGAAAGATAAGTAGTTTATTTTATTCCAATGAAAAATGCCATAACAACTAAACTATATGGGCTCCAATATTCTTCGTGGGAGGTTTATTTTTTCCTCCGTTAGGGAAAAATTTCAAACTTTGAAGATGAATAAGCAACACTCCCCCTTGTGGATGGTCACTTTGGAGGGTCAAATGGATAGCATAAGGGTAAGTAAACTCAATGAATAGTGTATGGAGGCAATGCACTTTTCATCCTTTGGCTTCAATCCACCAAATTAACATTACACATAAGTAATCCCCTCAAACACATGCCCATTGCTTCTATTTATAGGCTAAGCTATAGTTGCAAGCTAAATTGGTTCCAATGGGAATGCCGATACTTTAGGTATGTGTACCCATGTGCTTGATTTGACCAAAATGAGAGCCAATTTTCCTAATATTGATGAGAAGGGAGGTATACCTAGGCCTAGGTTCAACCATATGCCATTTCTAAGTGTCCTTCGGTATTTATGGACTATGGAAATCCTCAATTTATGGATTTATAGGGGTCACACGAGTATCAAATCCTTTTTGGCGTGATGGCATAAGTATAGAGGGATACCCCATGCAAACCTATAAATGGTCAACTGAAGGTTTGAATTAGGTTGATGGTGTATAAATGACCTATAAATCACACTTTTGATTGTATTATGTGATGCATATGTTGATTTTTGGTGCTTCTACATATAACAACTTAAATGTCACAGGTGAATGAAATTAGGGTGATAACAACTCCATGTGCATAATGGCTCCTAGAGCTGTGATTTTTGGTGCTGGTTGTCTTGATAGAAAATCAACCTTTTCTTTTGTAGTTCCCTTTGTATATTTAATCTCTAGATGAAACTGTTGCAAATACCCCACCCATTCAAGATGTCATGCTTGTTGGAGCTTAGTCTAAGCCTGCAAGTATTGTGGAGACTTGTGATGAATATGTATGATGGTCTCTTTGGCCAATAGATAATACTTCCACCTTTTCATTGCTTGGACCAAGGCATAGAGTTCCTTGTCATATGTAGGGAAATTTAGTACTACTCCGTGGAATAACTTCAAATGATAGCTTGTCAACCTTTCCCCTTACATTAACATTGCACCCATAGCAATATACCCACCAACATCAATTTCTACTTCAAATTAATTCTACAAGTAACGTAACTCTTGGAATAATGCTCAACTAATCTTATTCTTCAATTATTCGAATGCTTTCTATTCATTCTTACCCCACTAGAAACTCTTAACATTGGCTATTATAACATGAAGTGGCATTGCCATAACTAAAAATGATGCTACGAACTTCCTTAAATATTGGGAATCACCCACAAAAATCCTAACTTTTGTGACATTAGTAGGAGTAGACTGTTTAAGGATGGCCTCTATCTTTACAAGATCAATCTTCAACTCACCTTCATTAATCACAAGACCTAAGTACACTAGGGACAACCTAAAAAAATCACACTTCTTTATGTTTGCTAGCAATTCATGTTTCATGTGTGTCACTATCACTTGCTTTAGTTGTACCATGTTCTCTTCCCATGTAGAACTAATGATCAAAATTCCATCTAGATACAGTATGACTAGTGGAGCTATGAATGGGAGAAACACATTATTCATTAAACATGTAAAGTTGTTGGTGCATTACTACCATTTATACATACCTTACTTTGTCTTGAAGGAAGTCTTCCAAGTGTCTTCTTCCTTGATTCAGAGTTGTTGATATCCATATTTCAAATCCATCTTGGTGAAGTACCTTGCATGATACAACTAATATAACAAGTCATCTATTTAGGGCAAAGGGTACCGATTATTGAGAGTGATGTTGTTTATAACTCTATAATTAATGCATATTCTCTGAGTCCCATCCTTCTTTGGAACTAAAATGACAATGAAAATCTACGATGAAGTATTAGGTACTATGACTCCTTGCTCCAACAACTCTTGCGATTGCATCTTCACTTCATCGACTCTAATATGAACCATCATATAGTCCTGTAATTTGTGAGGTACTTGGTATTATGACTCCTTACTCCAAAAACTCTTATAACTACATCTTCACTTCATCCGACTCTATTCACTTCATCCGACTCAATCATATGTATCCTATCATTGGTAAAGGAGATTTTGTAGTAACTATATATCATGCTCCACTTCCCTTAGATGAAATTCCTTTTGGATCTCAAAACACTTCTTTGTATACATGTAAAATCTCTTCCTATTAGTTCTTCTGTTCTTCTGTACATCCTTCCAAGGATGCCTTCACACCTACTAAATATGTGTCTTTCAATTTTTATCTCAAGAAAATAAGTACACACTTCTTACTTGAGTTGATCAATATCTTAGCTTGATGGGTACTCACTATAGAGATATTGGACATCTCGTTATGTGCATTGATGATCAAAGATTTACCATCCTTGATCAGGTGGTATTAGTTTTCCATTCTCATGAAGATAACATCCCTCATATACATACATGGGATACAAAACACTACACCATAGACATCAAGAGGTACTACATTGCCTTCTATTTCGTCAATAAAATTTTCATTGATAACAAATCTAAGTTTACACTTCTTGGTAGATTTTAAATCTACATCCTTATTCACCCAACCCAAAGGGTATATTGGATGAGGGTTACCATGCATTTCTAGACCAATATTACTTACCATGTCCTCTATAATGAGGTTGGAATGTGAATCTAAATTAAACAATGCATTATAATTTTTCTTCTTAATCTGAATCTTGATATGGAATGACTTCATCATCTCCTTCTTCTCTTTGTGACAGAGGCTAATGAGGTTCACCTCCTTATTTTGAGTACCCACTGATACCATTGATAGGGTTTTATCTCAAAGTACAAGGTTGCTATAGAAATCCTTTGCCTATTATCCATAATATTATGCAATTCAAAGTATTTCTCATTTGGTTCACCCATGTACAAACTTCCGTTCCATCAAAATTCTTTAATTCAACCTTGGGAAAGTTGACACCTTTAGGATCCCATCCATACTTAACACCACTATTAGAGTTAAATCTACCTGAAACTTCCTTATTACCGGTGAGTTGTTCAAGATGAATGCTACCTTTAGTTTCACGAGTCTCGTCGATCACAGTGTCACTTTTAGGAAGCCCCCCATCTAAGGTTTGTAAAATGGAATTTTGCAATTCCTCCATCTTTTTATCCATATTTTCCATTTGATCCATATTTTCATCCATCGAATTCTTTTCCATTTGATCCTTATTTTCATCCATCAACTTCTTTTCCATTTGATCCTTATTTTCATCCATCTTCTTTTCCATTTGTTCCATCCTATGATTCATCAAGATTTCCATTTTATCATCCATTTCTCTTTTAAATGTTTCTTGGGAATGTGAGAAATCCACAAGTTTCAACATACTACCACCCATTTCTTCAACTTGGTTTTCAATTGGGATATCTTGTTTTTTAAGTCTTCATTTTCTTTCGACATCATGTGTGAGCTTTCTGGAGGTTTATTGGGAGTAGTAGTTCTTGAAGGATCTCTTGCCATTTTAGAAAATAAAACAATGATACTTCTCTTTTTTCTCTTCATAACTATTTTTAAATGACTAGAAACAGATCTTCCAATTAAAAGTTATGCCAGTGGTAAGTTATGTTCCTTTAAAACCTTACTTGGGAGATTGTCTTGCTAGCCATCCTTTGTCCTGATGCAACTATGCAATTTTGGCCCTTATAAGTATGGAATATTGTTCTATATCACTCTGATGTTTCCTCTCTTCAATGCCATAGGTTTGATCAAAATTTGATGTGCCAAGTGAAAGTTATGATAACTTTCCCAAAACTAGTTGATTCTCATCCCTTTCCCAATAGATAGCTTGTATGGAATGCCACTTGTCCAAAATTTTAGATATGATTCTAAATTTTTTACCTAAAATACTATGGTCTTTCTTATTTCCACTAAAACTAGTGAAACTAAATTTTGTTTTTCCAAACTTCAGATATGACACTTCTACCAAGAACACTTGTTTGAGACTAGTTTTAGGACTAGTAAAACAACCCCAATTTTCACAGCCTTTATCTGATAAAGTAAAGTGATCCAAAACCTAAATTTTTTACTACAAGTTATTCGATATGTCCTTAGGATTTTGAAAATTTCACAGTGTGAAACCTTTCAGAAAAAAATTCATAGCGAAAATTCCAACATGACTTGTTTGAGACTAATTTCGGGACTAATAAAAAAGCCTAACTTCAATAAGCTATATCTTGGAAAGTGTAATAAAATAGTGTCTATTTTTTTTTAAAAATGTACTTCTATATATTTTATCAGGATCATGAAAATTTCACAGTCTGAAACCTTGCAGAAAAAAAATCTAGAGAAAATTCCAGGATGATTCATTTGAAACTGATTTCAGGACTAGACACAAACCCTAACTTACATAGAATGTAATTCAAAAAGTATAGTGAACCAATACCTGAAATGTTTACTAGATGTACTTTGATATGTCTCCTTATTATCCTCAAAATTTCACTATCTGAATCATCCCATAAAAAAAGTTATAGTGAAAATGCCAAGATGTCTTGATTGAAGGAGTGAAACCCTAAGATTGTATGCTTTGATACCAAAATGATATGAACCAAACTCCAAAAAATAACCAATGAATAATCCACTACAAAGGGGAAACCTCTTCTTACAATATATGCAATGCATAATAAAATATGAGATCTTATACAAATGATTCTCCTTTATTATAAATAGGAGATAGAGTGAGCATGATGTAACCTACCACTAAGATGACCTAACCATAACTAATAACTAATAACATAGGTGTTGGCATGTTTTACAGGAAGCGTGTGCTTGCCATTGATGGCAAGAACAACAGTGACGATGGAAAACAAGAACAACATAAGATCATGAGGAGAAGCGAACAATATGCAGAGATCAAAGCTCATAAGGGAAAAACAATTGAGAATTCGATCACCTGAATATCTGTTAGCCATCGGATCAAATTAAGTAAAGGATAGGATAAACATGGCACAAGGTTTGAGAATTCGATTATCCGAATCTTCGTCAGCCGTTAGATCAAATTAAGTGGAAGGATAGGATAAGCAAAGATGGAGGGTCGTTGGATTTAACACCAAGGCAAAGAAGCATCACAGATAGATCGAGCCGTCGATCTAAGATCATGATCAATGAACACCATTCGTTTCAGGTCTAAATATGTGAGGAGGTTACACTTCGAAAAATCTCACTTTAAGAATTTCAAGTTGAGAACTGAAATACCCGAAGCCCGGAGATCCGGAGAGCCGGAGTAAATTTCAACCGTCAGATCCAAAGGGATACGTGGCGACGGATCGTGAGCTCCGGAGAAATCCCTTCGAGAAGTTAAAGTTTGAGATTTGAAATTCCCGAAGCCCAGAGAGATGGAGAGAAGAAGTAAATCTCGATCGTCCGATCATCCAAAATAGATCTCAGTCGTCATATCGTCTATAGTAAATCTCAAGTGTCAGATCGTCTAAAGTGGATCTGGGCCATCTGATCCAGGAGAGACAAGGCGTAAATCTGTGGACTCTGGGTAAAGACCCAAAGTAAGCCTCAACCGTTTGATTCAAGGACATGTGACATACCTCGTCAGCAAGGACATGTAGCAGACCATGTCAACAAGGACATGTGGAAGATCATGTCAGCAAGGACATGTGGCAGACCACGTCAACGAGTGACACGTGGCAACCACTCGGCCCGTGCCAGGTCAACAGGTGACATGTGTAATGTTACGCCACTCCAGGAGATTTACTTTGGGAGTTTCACCACCAACAAATGACAAAAGCTCCGAAGTCCCAAAGGTTGAAGTTGCGAAGGGTCGAAGTCCCGAAGAGCCGAAGTGCCGAAGGATAAAAGTTGCGAAGGGTCGAAGGGCTGAAGAACTGAAGTCGTGAAGAGCCGAAGTGCCAAAGGACCGAAGTCATGAAGGGATGAATTGTCGAAGGGCTGAAGAGCCGAAGTCACGAGGAATAGAGTCCCGAACTCTCGAAGGCTGAAGTCCTGAAGTGAATGAGGACCGTTGATTTGAGGAGGACATGTGGTAGGAATCTATGGACTCCGGCTAAAAGTGTTTTGGGAGAGCGTGAAGGTTGAGAATTTAAATCGCCGAAGCCTAGAGTAGTGAAGGAGATCTCGACCGTTGAATTGAGTAAGGGGCCGCAGAACCGTTGATCTGGTTTAAAGGTCAAATTCCCGAAGTAGAGGCAGATCCATCGATTGAGAAGGATAGGTGTTCACAGATCATCGACTCTGGAATATTGGCGTACGAAGAAACGTAGGGTTTGAGATTTGAAACTCCCGGAGCCCAGATCACGAAGTAAATTGCAATCGTTGATTTAGGAAAGTTAGATCTGATCCATAGAACTTGAAAGGACAGATCTGAACCATCAGTTCAGGAGCACCTTCAAGATCGTGAGATAGATGGTCCCATCGCATTATGGGGATTGAAGGTGCGCAAACGTTAAAATGTTAAAGGAGGGTCGCAATCGAAACCACGGTTTTGGAGAAAGCATACGTGGAGCTCTGTACTGAATTACAGGGTGAAAAGCGGATTGATCTCAAACCACCTTTGGCCGCGCCCGCAATCACATGGTCACATGATATCATCGCTCAAGGTCACATCAGTGGAAGATAGGGGAAGGAGCTATCACTGCTAGGCTCCACATCAGAGGTTACACATTAAAAAATAAAAAAAGCATCTGTGTGTATAATCCAACGACGTTGATCAAACCGAATCTGATCGAAGGGTTGCTGTTTCATCTCATGATTTATTAATCAGTTACAATTTAGTTACACTAATTGAATCATTGTTCCTGAGCGGTTGAATCATTGTTCCTGAGAGTTGGAATCATGATTCCTGAGCATTTTTTAGATTCCTGACTTGGGCGTTGGAGATGCGGAGTGTAACAGATGATGAGAGCAGGAATAAAAGACAAATGCCATGACAAAGAGAGGTTGTTGTTTCTCTGTAAAGAGTAGTCGAACTGTAAGCAATGCATACCACAACATGAATTGAGGGAGAAAATGCAAAGATGAAGAACATAAGCTGGATAAAGAATAAATGGTGAAAACAACAGACTGTACGAGAACTTAAGCGTAAGAAGATGCGATCAGGAAGACACTGATGCAGGCATAGTAGAGCAGTGTAGCAGAACAATGATGAAACTGGTAAGCCATTGACAAATACTGTATCACTGTAATAAATATCAACAAGAAAAGATATTTCAGGGTGGTAGGGTGGTGCTAGGGAGGACTGTTGTCCTCAGAGTTTCAAGTGGGTGGTTGAACACAGGGAGTTGTAGCTTCCATCCGGTTGCAGCCAAAAAAATCAGGGTGGTAGGGTGGTGCAAGGGAGAACCATTGTTCTCTGTTATGCAGGTTGGTGCATGTGTGATTGGAAGTTGGTGCTGGAACACTCAGGGAGTTGGTGCTTCCTTCTAGTGGGTGATAGAGAAACCAGAGAGTTGGTGCTCTCAACAAGTTGCAGCTTGTTAAAGAAGAGGTTGTAGCCTCATTTTGAGTTGGTGCTCAAAGATTGATGATGTACAGAACTTAAAAGACTCCCTATCATTCTAAGAAGAAGAGGTTTCCTCCCTTTATGGGTTTCCTCATGAATATCTGTCTCTGTGCATATCATATGTGTGATTGATATTTATTATTTCTGTTGTTCACGACTTGCATAATCTTGATGATCACTTGGAGAACATTAATAGTATTTCAATAGGCATAAAATTGTTTAAGCACAATAACAATTGATTCACCCCCCCCGCTCTCAGTTGTCTTAGTATTTCCAACAATTGGTATCAGAGCAGGTTCCTTTTAGCTAAAGGTAGATCAATAAGCTTAGACATGATAAGTCATGAAGGAACTTCGACCAATAAGCCTCCTTTGTTTCATGGAACAAATTTTGCTTTCTGGAGGGTTAGAATGAGAACATACATTATGGCCTTAGGTGTTGATGTTTGGGATGTTGTAGAGACTGGATATACGAAACCTGTTGTGCTAGCTTCCAAAGATGGTAAGTTAAAATTTAGCTTCAATGCAAAGGCAATGAATGCTATCTTGAGTGGGCTTGCTGAAGCTGAATTTGTAAAAGTAATGCAGCTTGATTCT
>SNQJ01S0023955.1:33653-56850 GCA_010110895.2 Picea sitchensis
ATGTAAACTGGTTAAAATCAATGAATGAGGAATTGGATCAGATTGAGAAGAACAATACTTGGGAGCTTGTTCCTAGACCTGCAGATAAGAATGTAATTGGCTCGAAATGGGTGTTTAAGAATAAAATGAATGAACAAGGAAAAATTGTTAAGAATATAGCCAGATTGGTCTGTAAGGGGTATGCACAAGTTGAAGGACAGGATTTTGATGAAACCTTTGCACCAACGGAAATATTGGAAGCTATTAGAATATTTCTTGCCTGTGCATGTCATAAGAACTTTAACGTATATCAGATGGATGTTAAGTCAACATTTCTTAATGGAGATCTAGAAGAAGAAGTATATGTGGAGCAACCTGAAGGATTTTCACTGACAGATAATACTGACTATGTTTGTAAGTTGAAAAAGGCATTATATGGACTGAAACAGGCACCACGAGCATGGTATTATAGACTAGACAAATTTTTACGGGACAAAGGGTTCAAGAAAGGTACCGTTAATAGTAATATGTACATTAGGTCTGAAGGTGATGATTTATTAGTTGTTTTGGTTTATGTAGATGACATTATTTTTGGATGCACTAATGACCCTTCAGTTCAGTGGTTTGTTAATTCTATGCAAACTGAGTTTGAGATGTCCTTAATAGGAGAATTGTCATATTTTCTTGGTTTACAAATCAATCAGAGTTCTGTAGGGCTATTTATCTCTCAAGAAAAGTATTTGAAAGAGATGTTGAAGAAGTTTCAGATGGAAGATTCCTCTCCTGTTAGTACACCTATGGTGGTTGGTTGCAAGCTCAGTATAGATGATATTTCACTTGATGTTGATCAAAGAACATATCGATCAATGATAGACAGTCTTATGTACATCACATCATCTCGTCCTGATATAATGCAAGCTATTGGAATGGTAGGTCGTTATCAGTCTACTCTTAAACAAAGTCATTTAGAAGCTGTCAAAATGATATTCAAATATTTGAAGGGTACAATGACTTATGGTCTTTGGTATCCTAGATATCAAAATTTTCAATTAACTACATATTCATATGTTGATTGGGCAAATTGTTTAGATGAAAGAAAGAGCACCAGTGGAGGTGCATTCTTCTTAGGTGATTCATTAGTCACATGGATGAGTAAGAAGCAGGGATCTATTTCTTTATCAACTACAAAGGCCGAGTACATTGCTGCTGCTACTTGCTGCACTCAGATCTTATGGATGATACAAACTCTTGCAGATTTGAAGGTAAATTATACTGCTCCCATTCCACTTCACTGTGATAACACCAGTGCCATTAATGTCTCCAAGAATCCTGTGCTTTGACGCAACACCCCTACCTCAGTAGGTTCTGCTTGACCTCCCGGTCTAAGGATCATTCTTAATCTCGCCTTAAGCCGAAACGACTCTTTGATTCCCTGCTGGAATATTCACACTTGTAACCAAAGGTCCTTCTTAGGAGTTACATCTGTGCAAACAAACACTAGGCGTGAACCCTTACCCACGTGACCAACTAATGTGACCACAACCTTTATCCGAAAAGGTATTTCACTAATCGCGATTGGGGGGGTATTGACGTGATACAACCCCAACACTCCACAACCACGAAACCCCAAAACCCGATGTGGGACCTCTCCCTAGGACTAGATCTGACGGTCCCGTGCCTTCTCCTCGATCGCGTCGCCACTTCACGTTTCGCGATATCGGGATTATTCGTGTAATGCAAGCCCAATGCTCCAACTCTCGACTTCCCGAATGCCGAGATCTGAACTCAAGAAATTAATGACTCCCATTGATCCAGATCCAATGGATACTATTCCTCCTGGGCTTGTGAGTGCTGGAAGGTTATCAGCCTTATCCTTCCCGCTGATCTACTAGATCCAACGACTCATGGAATTTTGGTATTGCTCCCTTCGAGAAGTTCCACCGTCCGTTCAGATTTTCAATGGCTCAAAGCCAAAGGAATTGGCGTTAATTCTGTTGGGGTCAACCTTTGTGAGGTGACTTAAATATTCTTCTTTTCTTTGAATCCCTCGAAGTCTCTATCCCTTATGAGCTTGGCTTTTACTGTAAACTCAAGAATTCCGAGGGTTCTTTGCGCTCACTCGTTGTGGCACTCACGATAACCTCTGGTTTTCTGACGTCTTCCTCTTCTGTTTACTCCTTGCAATAGAAATCCTTCAACCCCTCACTTGGGTTGGAAAAGTATAAGACTTCGACCTACCTGCGCACTTCTTACACGAATCTATGTTATACTCTCACTTCTGCTGGCATGAGAACAATGATATATCTCCTGATCTTGTCTGAGGTAAACTCATAACCTGTCAATGCACACTCTGCGGACTTTCACTGCACTCCTTGTAGGAATTCTCAAGACGAGAAACAATTGAAACTCATTCTCTCCCTCTCAAAGACTTCATACATTTAATCATGAAATCATACATACACACAACATTGAAACAAATGTATAACATAGATTGGAATTAACTGTAAACATACCATTAAATAGATGTAAACATAATTCATAACACCATGAAATTTGGATCAAGATTCCGTATATTAATCCAATTGCATCTATACACGGGTTCTATAGCATCAGTCATCTGCTTATGCACTCTTCTGCAATCTCTGTTCTTCTATTCTCTTGCTCCACAACTCTCTAATTCTTACAATGAGAATAAGGATAATAATACAATACAATACATGCGAGGGAGATTTCTAGAGTTTTCCCTCTTACACTCTAAGCTATCTAATCGAAATAAAAGCCTACATTTACTTTACATTTAATACAATAAATGCCTCTAACCAACAGATGAGAACTACGCTCAAGATCTTTGTTACAATCCCAAAAACATTTAAGGGAAATTACATCCCTCTAGGTATTACATTAATGTTTCATCCTTTCAAATTCAAAATGCCTTCAAAATGTGCGTTGGTGCATATCCAACTGTCCTCCTCTTTTGCGTGCTTTTATGGCTTGCTTATGATGCTCCTGCATCATAGCTTCATTCCAAGACTAAGCATATGCCAATAAAGTATCATTTTCTCAAAGAGCAGGTTACAAACAGAGTTGTTCAGCTGAATTATATTCCATCCAAAGATCAGATTGCTGATATCTTCACTAAACTGCTTGCAACAACTCAGTTTGAGTATCTCTGCCATAAGTTGGGTGTGACCCTGTTATATAGTTAAAATAGACTATCTAATCAGGGGGAGTATGTGTTGTTCGAATATCTGATACCTCCGAAAAGTACTGCAACAACTCAGGGGGAACATGTTTTTCTTTGACATTGATGTCAAAGGGGGAGAAAAGGTGTGGTCTGGATGCTACAGTTGGAGGTCTAAGAAGAATAGTGCAACCTTTCAGGGTTGCCATCAATGCCAAAGGGGGGGGTTGTTGGCATTTTTACAGGAAGTGTGTGATTGTCATTGATGGAAAGAACAACAACAATGGTGGCAAAAAGGAACAATATAAGCTCAGGAGGAGAAGCGAACAATATGCAGAGATCAAAGCTTAGAAGGGCAAAACAATTGAGAATTCGATCACCTGAATATCTGTCAGTCGTCGGATAAAATTAAGTAAAGGATAGGATAAACGAGGCACAAGGTTTGAGAATTCGATTATCTGAATCTCCATCAACCATCAGATCAAATTAAGTGGAATGATAGGATAAGAAAATATGGAGGGCCATTGGATTTAACAACAAGGCAAAGCAACATCGCAGACAGATCGAGCTATCGATCTAAGATCATGATCAACGAACAACATTCGTTTCAGGTCTAAATATGTGAGGAGGTTATGCTTAAGAAAATCTCACTTTAAGAATTTCAAGTTGAGAACTGAAATACTCGAAGCTCGGAGAGCCAAAGAGCCAGAGTAAATTTCAACCGTTAGATCCAGAGGGATACATGGTGATGGATTGTGAGCTCCAGAGAAATCACTTCGAGAAGTTTAAGTTTGAGATTTGAAATTCTCGAAGCCCAGAG
This sequence comes from Picea sitchensis, assembly GCA_010110895.2. Taxonomy (NCBI): domain Eukaryota; kingdom Viridiplantae; phylum Streptophyta; class Pinopsida; order Pinales; family Pinaceae; genus Picea; species Picea sitchensis. The sequence goes on from SNQJ01S0023955.1 coordinate 37,634, forward strand.
AGCGAAAGAGCCGAAGTAAATCTCGATCGTCCGATCATCTGAAATAGATCTCAGTCGTCATATCATACAGAGTAAATCTCAAGCATCGGATCGTCCAAAGTGGATCTAGGCCATCTGATCCAGAAGAGATGTGGCATAAATCTGTGGACTCCGGGTAAAGACCTGAAATAAGCCTCAACCGTCTTATTCAAGGACATGTGGCAGACCTCGTCAGCAAGGACATGTGGCAGATCATGTCAACAAGGACATGTGGCAGACCATGTTAGTAGGGACATGTGGCAGACCACGTCAGCGAGTGACACGTGGAAACCACTCAACCCGTGCCAAGTCAACATGTGACGTGTGTAATTTTATGTCACTCTGGGAGATTTACTTCGGGAGTTTCACCACCAACAAATGAAAAAAGCTCCAAAGTCCCATAGGCTAAAGTTGCGAAGGGTCGAAATGCTGAAGTCGCGAAGAGATGAAGTGCTGAAGTCGTGAAGGGCTGAAGTGCTGAAGGGCCGAAGAGCCAAAGTCACGAAGAGTCGAAGTGACAAAGGGCCGAAGTGACGAAGGGCTGAAGAGTCGAAGTCATGAGGGACAGAGTCCCGAACTCTTGAAGGCCGAATTCTCGAAGTGAACGAGGATCATTTATTTGAGGAGGACATGTGGCAAGAATCTGTGGACTCCGACTAAAAGCATTCCAGGAGAGCATGAAGGTTGAGAATTGAAATCGTCGAAGCCCGGAGTAGTGAAGGAGATCTCGACCGTTGAATCGAGTAAGGGGCTTCAGAACCGTTGATCTATTTGAAAGGTCAAATTCCCAAAGTAGAGGCAGAGCCATCGATTGAGAAGGACATGTGTCCACAAATCATTGACTCTGGAAGATTGGTGTACGAAGAAAAGTAGGGTTTGATATTTGAAACTTCTGAAGCCCGGATCATGAAGTAAATCACAACCGTTGATTTAGGAAGGTTAGATCTGATCCGTAGAACTTGAAAGGACAGATCTGAACCGTCAGTTTAGGAGCACCAACAAGATCATGAGATCGACGGTCCTGTCGCATTATGAGGATTGAAGGTCTACGAACTTTAAAATGTTGAAGGTGGGCCGCAATTGAAATCACGGTTTTGGAGAAAGCATATGTGGAGATCTATAGTGAAAAGCGGATTGATCTCAAACCACCTTTGGCCGCGCCCGCAATTTCATGGTCACATGATATCATCGCCCAAGGTCACATCAACGGAAGATAGGGGAAGGAGCTAGCGCTGCTAGGCTCCACATCGAATGTTACGCATTGAAAAATAAAAAAGCATTTGCGTGTATAATCCAACGACGCTGATCAAAACGAATTTGATCGAAGGGTTACTGTTTCATCTCGTGATTTCTTGATCAGTTATGATTCAGTTACACTAACTGAATCATTGTTCTTGAGTGGTTGAATCATTATTCCCGAGCGTTGGAATCATGATTCCTGAGCGTTTTTGAGATTCTCAACTTGAGCGTTGGAGATGCGGAGTGTAACGGATGATGAGAGAAGGAATACAAGAAAAACGCTGTGACAGAGAGAGGTTATTGTTTCTCTGTAAAAAGTAGTCGAACTGTAAGCAATGCATATCACAACATGAACTGAGGGAGAAAATGGAGAGATGAATAACATAAGCCGGACAGAGCAGAAATGGTGAAAACAACAGACTGTATGAGAACTTAAGTGTAAGAAGATCCGAGTAGGAAGACACTGATGCAAGCATAACAGAGTAGTGTAGCAGAACAATGATGAGATTGGTAAGCCATTGATAAATATTGTATCACTGTAATAAATATCAACAAGCAAAGATTTATATTTTAGGGTGGTAGGGTGGTGCTAGGGAGGAATGTTTTCCTCAAAGTTTCTTGTGGGTGCTTGAACACATGGAGTTCTAGCTTCCATCTGGTTGCAGCCAGAAAAACTAGGGTGGTAGGGTGGTGTAAGGGAGAACCATTGTTCTCTGTTATGCAGGTTGGTGCTTGTGTGACTGGAAGTTGGCTTCCATCCAGTTGGTGCTAGAACACTCAGGGAGTTGGTGCTTCCTTCTAGTGGGTGCTAGAGAAACCAGAGAGTTGGTGCTCTCAACAAGTTGCAGCTTGTTAAAGAAGAGGTTGTAGCCTCATTTTGAGTTGGTGCTCAAAGATTGATGATGTAAAAAACTTAAAAGACTGCCCATCATTCTAAGAAGAAGAGGTTTTCTCCCTTTATGGGTTTCCTCATGAATATCTGTCTCTGTGCATATCATATGTGTGATTGATATTTATTATTTTTGTTGTTCATGACTTGCATAATCTTGATGATCACTTGGAGAACATTAATAATATTTCAATAGGCATAAAATNCTCCCTTTATGGGTTTCCTCATGAATATCTGTCTCTGTGCATATCATATGTGTGATTGATATTTATTATTTTTGTTGTTCATGACTTGCATAATCTTGATGATCACTTGGAGAACATTAATAATATTTCAATAGGCATAAAATTGTTTAAGCACAGTAAGAACTGATTCACCCCCCCTCTCAGTTGTCTTAGTATTTCCAACAATAGGGCCTTAGGAGCATTAAAAATTGCGCGTACATATTTCTCATCCACATCCAAGCTACTTTTGGTCTCCTTTCACACTTCCACTAGAATATCCTTCACTATTCCTGCTTATGGTTCTTTGGATTTAGCTCTGCATGCAATTTCCAACATTTTTCTTTATTGTGACCATAAATGTTGCAATGGACACAATTCTTGTTAGGGTCCTTGCACACACGTGTAGTGGTGGAAATGTTGTTATTTTTATCTTTCTCCTTGTGATTCTCTCCCTTATTCGAAGATCCATATTGGTATGACTACTTCGGACCCATTGGTTGCCCCTTCTTCTTGTTAAATTCAATGTATCGAGTCTACACACATGCCTCATATATGGATTTAGACTTGAATAACATAACTTACCTCATTATGTCACTATGAATACCAACCAGGTACTTGATGACCACGTTTAGGTTCTTGGGATTTATCCCCAACTAAATGGCTTGATTTTGAAACTTTGTAGTGTACTCTTGTACATTTGTCATTTCTATTGTCAATAATAGTGCCATTGATTCCTCTATTCCTCTTCATAACCAATATGGGAAAATTGGGACTTGAAGGGGTATTTGAATATCTCCCACTTGGTCATTGGTGGGCTCCCCCTTGCCTAAGATCCTTAGTGTGGGTTTCCTACCAATTTTGTGCATGGAATTCTAAATTGAGTATGGAATCAAAAGCCATTTTTCACTCCTCTCATACAATATAGAAACTGAAATAGACTTCTAATTGATGTAACTAATTATTCCACTTCATTGTTTTTACCTCTACTTCGTAGGGATTGATCTCTACATTCATCTTCTCTTTAAACAAGTGTTGAGAAGATTGGGTACTAGAGCTCCCTCTTTCGAGCTTTGGTTCTTCCTTCTTCCTCAACTCTTCATGATAATATGGGTTCTCATGAGATTCATGTTGCTTTGAAAAGGGGTTGATATTTTTTCTCAAGAGCGACCATGAGTAAGGCCATACTCCTGGAAACATTAACTACATGAGATTCCAACATTATAAATATTCTTTTTTCCTTCATCAATGGGTCCCTTTTGGTGCTTGTCTTCTATTTTTTAAGATTGCAACTACTTTTTAACCCTTCTGGTGTCAATCTTGAGATCCACATGATACAACTCTCTCATAGATTTCAATTTTTTGAGATCAATAAACATATAGTGCACTCAAACCACACAAATTCCCAAATAAACTCGCTCTGATAACAATATGATATGCAAACCACCTTGGATATCCCCATAGTTAACTCACCAAAATAAATATTTAATGCATTGTCTATGGTGAGATTATGTTGAACTATTCTTTTTGCATGTTTAATTATAAAAAATGAAATAAAGCACACCAACTAGATTCTTTAACTACAATGGCATACAAATAGAACTACAATATCAAAGACAAACACATTATAACTCAAAATCTACCCTAGAAACCTGATATGAGAAAACTATAAAGAAATGAAGGATTGTGCCTTTTGTCTTCTTGTATTATGGAGATTAAAATACATATTACAAATTTTTGCAAGCATGTTATGAAGCTATGATAAAATATCATCTTCTACACCCCCCTACAATATTATTTTTTCTTTCTACTCTGTTAGTATCTCCTCCATGCTCACTGTGCATACTATGGTACAACAATGACAACTAAAAAAAGTGAACTCATTTCCCCAAGCTCAAATTTTTCTTCCTTACATCCACAAAATTATCTATCATATTTCCAATATCCAAACTAATAAGAATATAAAAAATCTATTCAATCTTCACAAAATCCTTAAGCAATTATTTAGAATCATTAAATATTAATCTGACCCTTTGCTCTCCCATTGCATTTACTGAATTCTCATTCTTGAAGCAAATCCTACATCTTCGAAACTAGTAGGACTATCCAAACTCATCTAAAAAACATACCATTCACACCTTTCATAACCGATCATTTCCATAACACCAAACACCTCATATGTTTCAATCACACCAAAATCCTACCATCTGTCCCCCATTACTCATCATGCATATTAGGGAAGCCATAGAAATTGAAAAGCAACCTAAAAACTTTAATCATGAAGATGATTCCAAGCTTAACGAATTGGAATATAATTATCCATCATCTTTAACATTAAATCATTCTTCGTTCTCCCCTTAACACACAAACCTCCCTGCCCAATTGACCACCACCCTTTCCCTCTGTTGTAATCTAGGGGTTTGTATGCAAATGTTACTAGTAGTCCTTCACACAGAGAAATATACAAAAATAAACTAATATATAAATCACACAGATAGAGAAGAGAAGGAAGAGAATACAAAGTAATGGGTAGACCAACGGTAAGCACTTTATTATGATGTCAACAATAATTGATAAACCAACTTCTCTGTTACATGGATGCACATATTTATACTCATGATTTCATTACAAGGTAGTTATAATTGTCTAACAACCTCAGTCGGTCAACCGACTTATAGGCTCAACTACATTCTTAGTTGACTATCCTTTTAATCTAGTCAACCGTCAGGTCTAGTTAACAGGGTCGACTAGCCCCCCCAACATATCCCCTACACTGAATTCCTTCTTCGTCCCAAAGAAGAGGGAGATTTATATTTTAAAATGAAGAAAGCCCAAATTTTACACAATTTTGAAGAAATACCAACTTTACAAGATGAGTTCATTCAATTTAGTTCCTTCATGATGACTTGGACAATGAGGACTGAGTGCTTTTAAAATGGATGACTTTGACTACAAAAATTGTTCTATCACTAGTCTCGCTGAGTGCTTTTGATTTCTTTGGGATTCTACTAGCTAGAAGAATGATTTAGTCATTCCTCTCACCTATAGGCCCTTGTTGATCTAGATGGCCAACAACTGCAACTCCCATTCCTTGAATCTACTTTGGTGTCAAGTAATAGCCAGTTGGTGTGGAGGTGCCTTTGGTTGAATTGTGCAATATCATGGGTTGGATGTGTTGATTATATGTTGTTGGAAAGAGGTCCTTTTCTCATTTGGAAAACAAGTGAAGCTCTTTAAAATTTAAGACTTTCATGGAAAATTGGTTCCTCTTGGGAGGAATATCCATGCAGATAGATGACTATCATGATCCTCTATTATGAGCAATTCTCATACAATTTCTCTTTCTTGCAGATGAGTTCCTCCTTCCTCCCTTGGGTTCCTTTTATAGAAAAATTGGCATGAATCTTGAGCTATTGGTACAGGGAAAAATGATGATTGCGACCTAACTTCTATACCTTCTGCTATAATTTTCGTTCATGTGGTCCACTGTCTTGTCGCAATGCCGACCAACTCGACATGTCCTTGAAAATTTATGTCGACTATTGCGACTGAAAATTGGATTATGGTCGACACCCTATTGGTTGATGCTGTAAAATTTTTAATCGTTGACTTAAAAAATAGTCGATCGAATACTAAGAAAGTGGTGCTGTGCTTAATGTTGGTTGATGTTGTAATGGTTCCTTTATTATCATAGGATGGTCAACCTATTGTTCTGTTTGGGTAGCTTGGTCGACTAGTTCTTGCACAAGTTGGTTGACTTGTTGTTTTACAGACTGGTCGACTTGTTCGTCCATAGGCTAGTTGACTTGTTTGCCCATAGGTTGGTTGACTTGTTCTTTTGTTTTCATTGCTTGATTAACTGGTTCTTCCATAATAACTTTTGGCCTTGTATTATGTGACACTCCTTTGTCAAATGTTTTAGCACCTTTTGTCTATCAGTTCCCTTCTAACCCATTTGAGCTCTCAACTTCTATTGCATGTGTGGATGGTCTCGGGGATGGAAAATTTGACTCATATGTACTTGGACTGAAAAATTGGAAGCTTGGCCTTCAAGGAGAAGTTGGTGCACAATGCGGTCAAGGCATTGATTGCTGCTAGATTTGTCTGAAGGAAGTTTGATGGATATGAGGTGCCAATTTTTGAAAATATTGTTTGAAAGTATGCCATTCATGAATTGAGTACCGTGCTTGTGCCTTGAACAACTTTATTTGGTTCAAGTAGTCAAGTTTGTCTACCAATGAGTTATTCTGTACTTCTGTTGAGTCTAGATTAATTTTTTTCTCCATAAGCTACACTTGGTTTATGACTTGGTTTAGGTGTTTTGTATCATTTCTAGCTTCCAATTGTGCTTTCTTTCCTTCCCTAACTTGCTAGATCAATTGTGCTTTGAATTTATTTTCTTCTTCAATATGTACCGAAAGTTCCTTATGTGCTCAAGGGTCGGTTGTTACATCCCTTTTGCTTGTCAGATCTTCCAATAGTGTTTTCTACACCTTTACTTTACAATACATTGTGGTAAAGTATGTCGACAAATAACTCAAAACAATGTTCAAAGTCGTTGCTTGGTCCATGGCCATATCCATGTTTTGTTGTATTTTTTTGAACCTTTGATACTCTACTTGAAAAATTGTTGTCGTTTGGTCAACCTTAAGATGCTTATTTTCTTCTTGTAGCAACTCATTTCGTTCTTGCATTTGTTTGTGTTGTTCCTACAACTCTTTGTGATCTTCCTGTATTTTTCTGTTTTCCTCCTTTATTTGATTGTTATCTTGCTGCACTTGAAGGTTCAAGTCGACCGACTGATGGATCACTTGTTTCATCGAGTCGAGACAGTTGATTTTAGAGTTTCCAGGTCCATTGTGGATTTTTTCTTGGGTCAGATTGATGCATTCTGTCCATATGGCCTCCTCTTTTTCCTTTCTGGTTGCTAGTTTGTCTACAGCCTTTAAAAATTTTCTCCATCTTATTTGAGCTTCCTTTGATACCTCATTGTACAAGTCGAGGATTTGGTTATCTGAGGCACTTGTTGGTTTAAAAATTACTTTTTCTACATTAGTCAGTTCTTGCTCTTATCGAAAGGTCATGTATATCCTTGAATTCTTTGGATTTTCTTGCTAAATTTTCTTTTCAGTGGTCCTTTTACCCAACTTTGATGCTTGAGATGTCAACTTCTGATTCGGTTCTTGTGTTGATTTCAATGGTGTTTTCTCTATAGGATTGATTGGGTCGGTTGCTGATGATTAATTTATTGTTTTGTCTTGTTCCATTGACTGTTGTAGGTTGTTCGTCAACATACTGATCGACCCTTTTTTTGTTTGAAATATATTTGGGTTTTGTTCCTCTTGTTTGACACTCTACTCCTATGTTTGCTTATTTATTTTCTCCCCAGTATATTGTTGGTTGATCCAGTCGGTTGCTGCCATATTTATTTTTTAGTCATTCAATGGACCAGTTGACAAGTGTTGTTTTTCTTGGTTTGCATGCTCTAACTGCTGACATTTCCTCTTTTTCTTGCTCCAATTGATCTTATTTTATGTTGACTTAACCAGTCTGCTGCGGGACGACTGCTGAATTCAAATTTTCTTGTTGAATTTTTTATGAGTCCTGGACTTTGTTTGTTCGTTGATCGAGCAACGAATTTGTTTCCCTTTTCTATGCTTGATCATCAACCAGGTTGACAAGATTATCATTCTGTTGTTCTGATTCATGCACCAATGAATCATGATTGATGTGTCTGGATCGACTTATGGATATATTTGGACTATTGGTGCTTTCTTTTGTTGGTCCATTATTGTTTCTCCTCTTTTTGGTCCTTATTTGTTTTCTCATCTCTCAGATCTAACTATGTGTGATAGGACGACACATCTTATTGGTGCTTCTTACCTTTTTGTTTCTCTTTGTCTGGGGTCTCATGTGATGATAATTCTTGGTAGATCTTGGGTAGAGTTTTCTGTGTCAATTCGATTGAAGACAACTTGGGTTTATTTTGCTAAGTTCTCGGTCTAGTAACACATGCCTACTTTGATTCACTAGGGTGTGGTGTCTCGTTCTGGTAGTGCTAGACTTTTGTTGTTGTTCCTCCTCCCTTTGGTGCTTCCCTTGTCGTGCTTGTCTCTTTGGCTATGCCTCAAGTTTATCTTTCAAATCTTTAATGAACATATCCTTTGCTTGATCCATGGCTATTGCATAATATGGTCCCACATATGATCCCATGACCTTCTTGGTTTTGGTTGATTCTCTTCTTGTCGACATCCATGTGGTTGCAGTTTCTTTTAACACCTACTAAGCTATATTTTCTAATTTTTTCTCGGTGTTAGGGATTTTAAAGTCGACTGTATTTATGCCTCTTAAGATGTCCTCCTAGCCGACCTCTTTTTCTTCTTCTTGTGTTGGGCCTACTTTCTTCTTTTTTACTAGGGTTCTTTTTTGTGGAGAAGGGGCTAGACTACTTTGGTCGATGAAAATTAGGATGGTAGTACAATGCAGCTTCTTTTTATTCTTTGAATTCTCCATCTTGGAGAGGGAGAAAATTTCATCATTATCAATCAATGATTTTGGTGGAATAAGAAATTTGGTATTGGACTGGCGCTCTATTTCCTCAAATATTTGTCTCACAGTTGGTTGGTAAGTGAGTTCCTTGGGTTTCTCAACTGGGTTGTTGGTATACTAGACCTTGTTCATGTCGATATTAAGTTTGATTTGTGTGGTTCCAGGGAGTTCTTGTCAAAATTTTTAGGTGATTCTCCACTTGTGTGATACATTCTTCAAATTTTCGACCCATTGTATGCACATTTGATCGACTGGTAAAGACTCAGTTTCTCTTGACTAGTTGTGAGTGAAGCACTGGAAATTATTCATAGTCGGTTGCAAATGTTTTGTGAAAGTTGTTTCACCAACGGGACTAACTTGAATCATAGCTAGCCAGATTAATAATGAGGGGAATTTGATGGATTTATCTAAATTATGACACTCCTTACAATTTGTCCAGATTATGTCAGCTAGATGCTCAACCCAATTGTGTACTCTTCCACTTTCTGTAATTTTTCCAATTGCCTCCAACATAGTTAATTTCATGTCAGATGCTTGACCCGACTGAGTGAGACATAGAACCACAATGATTCATGCCCACATTTCTTGCTATTCCTTGACTAGATTTTGTTGGAGATATTACACACTCACCTAGGTAATTATTTTCCTAAAATTGATATTCCAATGTTAAGAATGCTTCCTTAGATGAGAATATTCTTTCTATAGAATATTCCCCTACAAAATAGGGTGCTCGTATTCATTTTAGAGTCAGTTAGAGTTAGTTACACTTAGTTATACCATTTGAAGTCACTCATGCATAGCAACCTTGGTATTATCACCAACAATTGCATGTGTTTCTCTCACTTCCACACGTGTGACTCAGTTAATTGATGATTGCATGGATCAATTAAATAAGACTTGGTGGCAGTTCATTCCAGTGTCTGTCGGTGAGTGTCAAGATCTCTCTAGATCACTACTATGGCACATTAGTTACTCATGTAGCCTATATATATTGTAAATTATTCACCCTTTGAGTGTGGAATACAAATAGTAGGAATTCTTTCATTATTTTCTCTAATTTTGTCTTCTCTCTTCATCCACCATTGCAAGTTGTGTATGTTTCATTGTTAACTATATATTTTGTGTAGGTATCTCAGAAACTCTACATGGTATTAGAGCTCACATGCTACTAGCAAGGATTGTCGTCAATACTCTTTTGCAGGTACTGAAGGTGGAATAAAGTAGCATGAAAGATGGAATTTCCTGCATCTGCAATTCTAATGCCATATAACTAATTCGAATGGAAGCCAAGAATTCTACACCAGCTCAGGGGTAGAGGCTTGTATTGGATAAACATGGCAATGGAATTAGAGCTTGATTCCACTGATGAGAAAAATGACTTTCTCAACAGACAAGACATGGCTCTTAGATTTATCTGCATATCCATTTCTCCTGAACTACAGTATCATGTAGAGGATGAATCAATATAAACTCCAAAAGAACTATTGACCAAATTGGAGGTTCTATTATGGAATAAAAAATATTATGAAGATTGCATGCACGATATTGAAAAGATAGAGACATAAGAAAATCCATCAGAAGATCAAGCCTCTCATTCTGAAGAGCCTTCTACACAAATATCCGCACAACTTTTGGTTCCGTTAATTGAATATGATGTCTACTCCATTTCATATATGTTTTCTAAATCACATACATAAGATATCATCCATATATATTAGGAGTCACATGCAGACACTTTTTCATGTGCCATTCATGCATCCGAGGAGCCACATGTAGAGACTCCCATGCATGCATCTCAGGAGCCAAAAAGGGGGCCACACACATCATATTCAATTATGACATTTTATGAGAAAATTTGAAAAAACAAATTGACTATTTGAATTCCTCTTGGAAAATACCAAATTTAAAAAAAAAATCATCGGAAATGGAGTCCGGAAAGTGAAGTTATGAGCATTTTAAAATCAACAAAATTTCAACATTTTTTCTGGAAATGGCCGCACGATTTTCAAAGTTTCATCCAAACTTCACATGGATTTGGATCTTCTTATTTACAATAAGAGAACGTGGATATATGTGGACATATCACTGGTGGATCTACTTCATCAAATCCATATAGACATCTACCTCATCAACAAAATCTTCACCGAGCATAAGCTTGCACATTTGCAAGGTCTCCTTGAAGTGTAGGACACAATTGCTTAGCAACTTCCCTTTTTTTATATTTTGATGCATTGTACTTTGAGGGGGGGGTTTCCCATGAGGTTTTCCCTCTTTCCTCTCTCTTTTTAGTGTTTCATTCTTAGATTCATTATACAATGGGTACCTAACATGGCCTCTGTTTCTAGGACCGATCATCACTTACACCCTAGTAATGTTCATGGGGGTGTTGGAGATATTACACACTCACCTAGGTAATTATTTTCCTAAAGTTGATATTCCAATGTTGAGAATGCTTCCTTAGATGAGAAAATTCTATCTATATAATATTCCCCTACAAAATAAGGTGCTCCTCTTCAATTTATAATAAGTTACACTCAATTACACTTAGTTAGACTATTGGAAGTCACTCATGCATGGAAACCTCAGTTTTATCACCAATAGTTGAATGTGTTTCTCTCACTTGCACACGTGTAACTCAATTACTCGATGATTGCATGGATCAATTAACTAGGACTAGGTGGAAGTTCACTCCAATGTCTATCGGTGAGTGTCAAGATCTCTCTAGATCACTACTATGGCACATTAGTTACTCATGTACCCTATATTTAATGTAAATTATTCACCCTTTGAGTGTGGAATACAAATAATAGGAATTATTTTATTCTTTTCTCCAATTTTATCTTCTCCCTTCATCCAGCATTGCAAGCTATGTATGTTTCATTGTTAGCTAGATAATTTGTGCATGTATCTTAGAAACTCCATAGATTTATTAGCAACCACTTGGATTTTTTTGCTGAGGTTGACCCAGTGAGATTTTCCATCCAATACAATCGCATATGTAGACTTAGGTACTTTTCAACTTTGTGGGGCAATACTCCAATGATTCAATATATGATTCTGACTATGAATCGTAGTGGTTTGTCCAGCCACATGATTCCATCATGGTATCAACTTATAATAAATTGTACAACCTCTTCTTTCCATCCACCAAAGTACGCAATCTGTGGTGCACCCAAGTAATATCTGATGTGGGTTCTATCCATAACTTGGGTTTCCTCGTTCCCATTGTCTTGCTAGTAGTCGTAAACTTGTAAAATTCTACCAGTGCTTATCCCATAACATTTCTTCTATTTTTTCTTTCTGAATTTTTTGCATTATCACTTTGAGCTCTGTGATCGTCACTTTGTTAAATTTGTTCTTTGTTCGTGGCTCTACTAGGGTTTCACTAGTATGGACCTGGCCCCTCATCCTTGACATTGTTTGGCTGATGGTATGGTTGATGGGTTTCTCACTAATTGCAGGCACAATGGTCAATAAATATCATTCTTGTTCTTCACACTAGTCACTTAATCGCTTGGGAGTGAAAATAAAAGTGTTATGTTTACCCAATGCATCCCTATTTATAGATTTGTTTTGCACTAGAGAGTCATGCCAATGTCTTTGGGCATTTATTGTAGTCATTAATACTATTTTGTGTAGGAGGTGTGTTGGGGTCTATGGATGTGTGGCGATCTATTGGGTCTGGTTGGTTGATGATTGAGTCAGGTTGTATGTGCTGGTTGATCGTGTCAATTCAGTCGGTTTCTTTCCTTTGGTTGAGTGGGTGATGCCAGTTGATTCTATTATCTTGGTTGAGTTGACCAACTCGATCGGTTTTGTAGACTTTGTGAGTTTTTTTTTCTCAGATGACTTCATGAATGCATTCAATTCTCCTTGGTTGGTCGAGATGGTCGAATTTGTCAATTTTCCTCTGAAGATTGATTTGATCATTTTGGTTAGAGTAGATTGTTTGGTCGAATATCTTGTAATGATTGATCTTAATTTTGTCATTTTTTATGACTTTCTTGCTTGATTGGATGCCTCACTCACTTGATTTTTCTAAGTATCGCTTGCTCGAATGCTTCCTTGCTCACTTGTCCAAAAATTGACAAAGATCTTCTCCATGGAAGTGTGATTGTTTCTTTAGTGTTGCTAACTATTCTGTTGACTGATCCTGACTGCTTTCTTGTGATTAACTAACTTTCTGGTAGGATGATTGTGACTGCTTTCTTGTGATTGACTAACTTTATGGTAGGATGATTGCTTGCCCATTTTCTTTGACCTGCATAGTTTGATCGCTAGAACTTATTGATGGTCAAGGTCAACTATGATTTTCTTAAGTATATGGCCGCCTTTAGATAGTTTTGTACCTAATTCTACATAACCAACCATTTTATTGTTTTTTCTAGTATTTTTCCATTCTTATTTTTCTTTTCTTTTTTTCCTCTCTCTCTCTCAAACTTCATTTATCCTGTAACTAGGCTCCCACATGTGGTTTTCGACTTAGTCGATGTCTATTGGTGCCTCCAAGGAGGTTTTCACCAATAGACATCTTGTTGCCGTTATGTATTATATTTATTCAAATGGGCCCCATTGACAACCTTGTCAAATAGGTGCCCCTACAAGGTTTGTAATTAAACTGCACCAGTTATTCGAATGTCTTCAATTATAAAAGGAACCAACCATGTAGTTTATAACTTTCATGGCTTCCCTTTGGTTCAACTCCCATAGAGTAAGACCAAATCTCCTTGTTTGATATTTTTTATTTTTATGTGTTGGTCATGCCAAGCCTTCTATTGTTGTTTCTGAATCTCTCGATGATGGAGTGAAACTAATTGTTCTTATTCTAACTTGTTTAATTCGTAGAAGCGCTCTTGTGTGCCTATAGTAAGATCATATGTGAGGATAGTTGACACCCTTTCTGCATTTGTCCAGAAGAATAGGGGAACTACAACTTCCTATCCATATACTAATTTGAAGGGTGTATGTTTGGTTGATCCCTTATATTCAATCCTATAGGCACATAATACTGTTGGAACCTTATCATCCCCATTGTCTCAGTCTACTCCATACTTTTTTTTAAGCATTTATGCAGAGTTTTATTGAAGGAATTGACCACCCCATTTGCTTTTGGATGATAAGCACATGTTTTTCTATGATTAATAATACATTTTTGCAACAATACTTTAATTGTTCCACTAAAAACATTTGTACCTTAGTCACTGATGATAGTTAAAGGATATCCAAATCTTGTGACAATATTTTCATAGATGAACTTGGTTGCAATTTCCTTTGTACATGACTTGACTGACTCTGCCTCAGCCCAAATTTTCAAATATTTGACCGTTGTGATTATATATTTATCTCTCATCCATCTGTCTCTTGGAAGGAATGGGACAACAAATTTTATTTCCCATATCTCAAACGGTAAACAAGGGTTTAGTGAGTGAAGGGTCATACCATCTTTCCATAACGATCGACCCATCCATTGGAAAATATTGAATTTTTTAACTTTTGACTGACAATATTTGTGTAAAGTCGGTCACCAAGGTCCAATTTGAAGAATATTCCTTCCAGTCATGTTTGCTTGATAATGACCACCTGTGGGAATAACATGTGCTTAATCCATTATTCCTTCACGTTCATGCTTAAGAGCACATCTTCTTAGTACATTGTTGGGTCCCAATTTGTATAAAAACACATTCATTAGTGTGAATGGGGAAACTTTCATTGCCGCGACTTTTTTCTTTATTTATGTAAGTTCTTTAGGTGCCTTATCCTCCTCTGAAAATTGGACTATGTTTGCTAATTCCATAGGGGTGGCCACCACTCGAAACAGACAAGCATCTCATAATTTGCCATCAATCCCTATTGTGGTCTTCACCTTTTTCAAGTCGATATAGGTGATCAGATCTGACATTTGTTTCCCCAGTCTGACAATTATGTTGAATTCAAATTCTTGAAATAATAATAGACATCAACATACTCTTCCTTGATGCACTGACTTGTTTACTAAATATTTTAAATCCTAGTGGTCAATATAGAATGTAACTGGATTTGCCAATAGATAGTGATGGAACTTCTGGAGAGAAAATATCATCACAAATCCCTCTCTCTCCATGATCAAATAATTATGTTTTGTGCTACTCATCTTCCGATGTGTATATGCCTTCAAATGGCCGATCGTGACATCACTGGGTTGTGCCAGTACTGCTCTGAATGCCACATTTGATGCATCGAAATGAACATGAAACCTATTTAACTAGTCGAGAAACCTTAATATGGGTGCTTCTACCAATTTTCTTCTTAACCCTTCAAATGATTCATTGCACTCTTGACTCCAAATAAATTCAACACCTTTTTCTAAGTAGCTTTTCAATGGGAAAAATGATGTCGGAATAATGCCTTATGAATTTTCTGTAGTATCAAGTGCGCCCCAAGAATATTTTGATCAATGTTTGATTTACTGTGGGTTTCAAGTCGAGGATGGCCTTATTTTTTCCATGTCTACTTTGATCCCATCCTTGCATACAACATGACCCAACAAGATTCCAATAGGTATGGCGAATATGATTTTTTTTAAGTTTAAGGAAAGGTGGATCCGTCGACACCTTCCTAGCATCATTCAAAGCCATTGGATATTCTCTTTAATAATATTGTAAACAGTCAAATAATCGAAGTACACAACCATCATCTTCTAAATGTATTATTGAAATGATTTCACCACAATTCTTGAAAATATTGTTGGTGCATTTTTCAGTCCAAAGGGCATAAGTTTGTATGTAAAGGAGTCAAACTATGAGACAAAAGTTGTTTTTTCTTGGTCTTCTTCAGTGATGTGTACTTGGTTATACCCTGAAAAATTCGTTGGTAAATGAGTAGCACCCATGCAATGCCACTTCATTTATTATTTCGTTAGCAAATGGTGTTGGGAACAAGTCTGTAACTGTCATCTTATTCATTCCTAGGAAGTCGACAGATGTTCTTAATTTTTTTGATCACGCTTCTTTGGCCATATAATCATATGACTAACCCATTTAGTTTTTTCGATCGGATAGATGATTCCATCAATCATCATCTCTTCAATTTCTTTCTGAACAATTAGTTTATACTTATGTGCCAATTTATAGGGACATTTTTTAATGGGTTTAGCCCCTTGTATGAGGTCAATTTTCATCTCCCCCATATCTTTTATGAGTCCTTTTAGATATTTGTAGTCTTAGGCAAATATGTCTTGATATAATCTTAGTAGGTTGACTATCTATGCTGGTTTTTTTTTTCTATCCAACAGTCGCCTATTTGGGCCATTTTTGGTCGACCATCAGTCGATATGTCGACTTCTTGAATTTTTAGTTCCTCGTCCATCCATTCAAGGGGATTTGATTCATCAAGTTTATGTTCCCCTTCTTTCACTTCAGTGTAGGTAGTATGAAAGTCTGAATTTTCTAGATTTTCTTTATTTTGTTCCTTGGATACTTTCAGAATGATCTTTACATGTTGGTTTTCTTAAGGGTGGTTCCTCTTCCATATAAAGCTCTATCTAGGAAAAATTACATTTTCCATATGATTCGACGAACTATTTGATTTTCTTGTTGGTGGCTCAACACAAAATTACAATTCGAAGTTAACCCCATGTTGAATTGCGCTTTTCCTCTTTTGCTAACTTCTGCAGAATTTGTTTTTTCAATGAAATTTCTAACTCTTGAACTACTTGAATTAATTGTGCTTCTTCTGGCCTAAACTCAATATCTTTAATAAATTTTTCTTTAAGTTCGACCCACGAGAAAGTTTCACCCCATGCTTCCTCTATTTTATACCATTTATAAGGTATGTAATCTAATGTACTTTGAAACATGTGGGGCCACACTCTTTCATCTCTATAGGCAATTCTTTTTTGTTCATTCTAACATTGATGAATATCGGCTATAGGGTCGAAGCTGAGATCAAGCTTTGGTATGTCGGTTGCTACAAATAAATTTTTGACTCGAAATATTTCCACAAAATATGTTGTTGTAGTTTCCCATTCCTACTATCTTGGAGCGTGTCTTTCCCACCAACGAGCTTCCTGGACAATGAAATATTGTACAAAATTTTGCATTCCATGCTCTCCAACCATTTTTGATACCTCATCGACATGGGCCGATGGAGAGTCTCTCTCTTTGAATATTATTGGAACCACTAGTCCTGAATTTAGGTCAGTAGGTACTAAGGTCAACATTTATTTGATCTTCTTTTTCATACAAAATAGGTACCAATTTAATTCAAAAACATGAGTGAAATTGATGGATTGGTATGGCCTCAATCGATCAATATTCCTACGAATTCCACTCATAGTTTTCCATTTTCCATTCATATGAACCAATATCTGAGTTTTGGATGACCGACAAGGGCGAGCCTTGTAAAATTTTTCCTGAGGCATTAGGTTCCATGTTGTCTTTATCCTCCTGCATGATATGGTAAAATTTCTTGGATTTTTCATCCACATCCCAAGCTTCTACCCATGGCTTGTCTTCCTTTGGGTCTAGAGGAATTACAATTTTTCGACCATTTCTCGCGAGTTTAATTCTATCCCTCTCCAGAGAGATAGTTTCCTTCATTCTCTTGCCCCAAGGGTGCCCAACCAATGCTGGGTATGCAGGGATGCCTTTGACTAGGCCGATTACTTTGAAGTCAACCCAAGTCGGGATTCCCATTATGATAGTTTGGATATTCTTCAAGGTCTCAATAGGTTGTACGAACCTTTGGTCTACCAATTTTAGGTAGTTCATTGTGTGTGAAAGTTTCGGTCTTCCCAATTTTATGAATGTTTCACATGGAAGAATATTGACTTGGGATCCAAATTCGACCATGACTTGATGTACCATGTAGTCATCATTATAGGTTGACTTGAGGGTCATAATCTTTGTTAGATTTTTCTTGTGGAAGCTACCCTAGATTCTTATAAGATCATTAGTCGTATTTATGTCCTTTCAATATATTTGAGAGTTCCATAAATTGACCAACCAACTATTTTTCTTTCAAAAGTTGCAAAAATTCTTCTAGGACAATGTCTTTGACAACTATTGCGTTCAATTGT
Source organism: Picea sitchensis (assembly GCA_010110895.2). NCBI lineage: Eukaryota > Viridiplantae > Streptophyta > Pinopsida > Pinales > Pinaceae > Picea > Picea sitchensis. The sequence goes on from SNQJ01S0023955.1 coordinate 55,605, forward strand.
TTGTCCCCACGAATGATAGATTTATTATACTCATGATTCTTGAAGAAATGTAGTGCCTCACACATTATTTGTTCTTCCTTGTTGAGATTAGGATAGATGTTTACATTTCTTACTTATCAAATTGGTGACTCTTGACACATGTGATTCTCTTGACCCGCTCAAAATCTTATGACCACATGCAAATTATTTGAGTTTAGGACTTCATGTTTTGGCACCATATGTAACAAATTTATAGTTCATTTATTAATTACTTTTTGAAACATTATTTGATATTCTTCCAAAGAATGGTCCCCTACTCCACATATATTACAAAACATGAGTTCAGTTCTTTCTTTAAGCGAGCAATTGGGGATTATATGATCATCTTCCCAATAGGTTAAATAATAAGTCCTTCCCTGACTGCGACCTGGTCCACCTCTTCCATACCTTCCATTGTAGCCTCCTCTATAACCTCCATGTCCTTGATAGCTACTTCTACCTTGATATCCATTTCCACCTTGGTAGCCATTTCATTGTCCTTGATTTCCTTGTTCCATATTTTGGTTAGTTTAATGTGTATGATATATTGCATGGATGTTTTGCTTGTTCAAACCATTGAGTTAACACTCTTGAGTTGAGTGGTTAGAATCCTCACAGATAACACACCACTTAGGCTTAGAATTTATTAGATTGTAAAGGAAATCTCTGGTATTGTGGTTTGTTAGAGATTGACATATCTCATAGTAAATTTCTGCATGTACTCGGTGAATGTCAATTTCCCTTTCATGTGCATCGCTGTGTTTAAAATAATTCTTTGTGTTATTTAAACAGGTGGAACACCAAAGATAAATTATTTGAATAATCATAATATTTAAGGATTTTTGGAGCATCTAAAGATTTTCCTCCAGTGTTTTCTCCATTGATGTTGAAGTCGACGACTAATCATCGTCAATTTCTTTGTGTTGAGACTTCTGGAGTGCTTCCTCACATGACTGGATTTATTGCATATATAACGGTCCTCTAATTTTCTGTAATAATCCATACATGTACCACTGCACCAAGAGTTGTTCATCGATCACATAAGGAATCTATTTGAGTAGATCCTTGAATTTTTTTATCATATTCTCTTACTGTTTCTCTTGGTTTTTGTTTTATTTCTTTAATCTTTTGTGTTGCAATATGTTTGACATATTTCACTTTGAAGAAAGAAAGGAAGATTGACTTGATTTCTTCTTTGATTCTTTGTTGATTTTGAGTATAGTTAATG
>SNQJ01S0023955.1:56860-85483 GCA_010110895.2 Picea sitchensis
AATGTCATCTAAAAAGACAATGAAAAACTTGTCTAAATATTCTCGGAAAACACCATTCATTAAGCACATGAAAACAGTTGGTGCATTTGACAACCCAAATGGCACCACTGTGAACTCATAATGACCATACCTTGTCCTGAAGGTGGTCTTGCTGATATCTTCCTCCTTAATTCTTACCTGATGGTATCCTGATCTGAGATCTATCTTTGAAAATATCTTGGCATCCTTCAATTGATCAAAGAGATCATCAATCCTTGGCAGAGGATACTTGTTCTTTACAGTCACTTTATTCAATTGTATGAAATAAATGCACAATCTTAATGTCCCATCTTTATTCTTCACGAACAAGACTGGGGCACCCCAAGGTGACACACTTGGGCGTATATATCCCTTCTTCAGAAGTTCTTCAAGCTGCATTTGCAACTCCTTCAACTATGGTGTACTCATTCTGTAAGGAGCCTTTGACACTTGAGCTGCTCCATGCATTAAATTTATAGAGAAATCGATATCTCTCTTTGGGGGTAGTCCTGGTACCTCCTTGAACACATCTTCAAAATCTTTCAGGATTGCATGATCTTCCAAATTTGGCACCTTATCTTTAGGTGTCTTTTCCATATGAGCTGCAAATATTTGACACCCTTTTTTGTAACATCTCTTCAGCTACAATGCTGGAATTTCTCTAATGGTTACTGCCCTAGGAATTCCCTACACTCTCCTTAGGTTCCCTTCCTCATCCAAGCAAGTAAATGCCTTGTCACGACAGTCTAGGATAACATGATGTTGGTCCAACCAATCCATCCCAATTAGACAGTCATAAGAACCTAAAGGCAAGATGTTCAAATCTGCCTTGGTGTTCAGTCCATTCATGTCCATAAGACATGACTTAACCATCTCATTAAATTTTCTTTTGGCTCTAGTAGCCATCTGCACCAACCAAGATTTCCCATGCTTTCTTCTTGGCAAATGCAAACTTTCCACCATCTTAGGATATATATAACTATGACTAGATCCTGAATCAATTAAAATAGCAATGGTTTGGTTGTTGATCATACCTTCCACTTTAATCATATGTGATTGATACTCTGCTTTCTTGTTGTCCAGGGATGCATAGATCCATGGTACATTTCTACCCATGTCCTCCACTATTTCAACTTACTATACATTGTGAACAATCTTGACCTTTTCACCTCTGTGAAGACAATCTATGAACATATGATCTCCTTTACAACCCCAACATTGAATAGGTGGCTTCCTTCACCTTTGACCCCCTCAATCGTTCTGGGTTCTCTAGAAGTTGGCTAGACCTGAGGATTATTTCTGAAGAATGGTGGCTTATATCCCTTCTTCCTCTGATCCATCTTGAATTTCTTTTTGTCTTCCCAAGCATTTTGGAAAGTTGGCCTTGCTTTCTACTGATCATATAGGAATATAGCTCACCTTATGGTCTCCTCCAATGTCTTGGGACCATCATACTGTATTTTGTCACTGATGAATGATGGTAATCCACTCAAATACCTTTGAATATTAACTGTCTCATCCTTGATGAAAGAGACATACTTCAACAGTTCTAAAAACCTTCTCTCATATTCATACATTGTTATACTTCCAAGATTGAGTTCAAAGAACTCTTTCATTTTCTTGTCATAGTATATTTTAGTCAAGTATTTCTTTTCAAAATTCTTCTTGAATTCCCTCCAAGTAACACTTTTTTCTTTAATCTGTTGCACTTGCACACGATGATCCCACCGCATGGATGCCTTTCCTTTGAGTTGATAGATGATAATTAAACCTTCTGCATGAGAGGAATAATTATGCAATTGAAAATACTTTCTCATGCCCAACAACCATGTCTCTTCATCTTCATCCTTCTTGTGCTCACCATCAAATGTAGGAGGTTTGATTTTGTTCATTTCTCCTCGTCGTTCATCCACCCCAGAACTCTTATGCTTCCTGACAGGGGATGGACTTGATCTGTTGTGTTCTCTCTTATTGGAATGTCTCGGGGAGTGATGGTGATGTCTGCTAACACTTATTTCTCTTCTTTTCTCATCAGGAGACATGTGACTTCCTGATTTTCTTGAGCCACTCTCCTTATCCAACTTCTTTTCTATTATGTTCAAGCTTCGCATTAACTTCATGTTGAAGTCATCCTGCTGCTCCTTGTCTCTCATAATCCTTTCATTACCAACTTTATGGCTTTGGACATATTTCTGCAAATTTTTAATGGTCTCTACCATATTCATGTTTTCATCCCTTCCTTCTCCATGCCCATTGGAGTTTGTTCCTTTAATGCCCAAATGGACATCCATCCCTATGATATCATCTTCCTGGATGAATGTCCCCTTTGCCTATTCCATTACTCTAGATTCTATGCTGATTCTTATCTAATCTAGTTGTTGTTGACTCTACAAAATGTGCAGCCAACAAAACTTTTTCAAGCTAACTGTTTAACCCATTTCCTGAAAATATGAACCATTCTGGTTCAATAATATATCAGAATTGTTTCTTCTGATTTCCTAGAAAATTGAGTGCCCAGATCAATTTTCTGGGTGGATATTTAGATTCCACTGTCCACAATCTTTCCAACACCTACTCCCATACTCAATTCCGAGTCTTGAGCATAAAGTTATGGTTATTAGAAATTTGCCCATTAATTTTTCTGTTCATTTTTCAACTTGGCACAACTTTGCGCTGTAATTATGCATTTTTGTATCTAATCCATTGGAATTTTCATAGGATCTCAATTAGTTTTCCTCATATACATATTCTGGACACTCTGTCCAAGTTTCACCTTTTTCTGGGTTCCGGGCTGCTAGTTACAGCCTGCTGAAGTTCTAGGCCAATTCGTGTTTTTGGTCTGGAATGTTACAAGTACCTTCTTTGCCATATTAAACAATTTTAACATGCCCAGAAATTTAATTCAGCTCTAGGACTGTCTTATATGGTTCAATATATTTCCATTGAATGCTCCTGCGCCTCAATCTGATTCCAGAGCATAAATTTATGGCTCTTTGAAGTTAGATGGGTCTTAAAATTTACCCTCCACTGTTTGTGCTGTAACTTTATCATAAAAGCTCTGTTTGACGAACGATTTACACCATTAGAAAGATCTCTCTGAGCTCTTTTATTTGAGATGTAGAGGCACAAAGTGCCTTGGCACAGTTTTTTCTTGTGGTTTTTGCATTGGTAAAAACGCTTTTAAGGGCCTCAAAAATGCGCTGCAAAAAGATGACGTTCAAATAGTATAAAATGTCACGGAAATTCGCTGGTTTTTCGTTGTTGTTCACCATCCAAACGACTTCTCCCACACAAATTTCAACCTGTACACCCATATTTACCATGAATAGAAACACCACAAGGTAAATCGTGCTCTGCGTACCTATAACCACTATGCATCACTTCTCTGTCGTGCCAATAATTTACGTGCACTACTTTTGTGTTGTGCGCCAATATCCACCGCGCACAGTTTTGGTTCTTGCACTATTACCCGTTGCGCACAATTTTTGTATCGCACACTGGTATTCCGCTTGCATTTCACTCTATGTGCTGCACCATGCCAAATTTTAGTACACCCCCACCACACACCAATACTCTGTGTGCACCATTAACTAAATTATCGCACGACAGCATTTACCCATATTGCGCGTGCACCAACCAAACTCCTCTGCACTCTGCCAATACTACGTACAACACACATGCCATTATTATGTGTGTGCACACCGTGCACACCTTATCATGCGTATGCACACCGCGCGCTAGCATTACACATACGTCACTCTATCCGCACTGCGCAATGCTAAATTTAGCGCGCGCACCCACACACCAACATTTTTCCACACGGTGCTAAAATTTAGTGCGCGCACCCGCACACTAACATTTTTTTCCGCGTGGCACCCAATTTTTACATATCACAAGATTTTTACCGAGCAACATGCATTTTTAGTGCGCCCACCTGCGCACATTCTTTTTTATACGCATCAATTCCTTGTGAACTCCGCTACAGAAATTGGAGCTTTTTCCTTACTTTTTCCCCAATTTTTACCATAGTCATTTTGCAACTAATCAAATTTGTTCAATTTCACCCCGACAACACCAGTTCAACCTATGAATTTTTTTTTACTGTGGGTTGAAATTTCTGGAATGAATTTACCCAAAATCAATTCATGAATTGAGAATTTTAATTACTAATCTTGCTCCAACTGTCATGGCTTCACTGTAACTTCAAATTCGACCCATTCTACTTCCGAATTTGCTAGAAAAGATATTAAACCAATAATGTCTCACCACTTGGTCGAATTTCTCCATTTTCTCATGAATTTAACAACAAAAATTGGGGATTTTCCCAATTCCGCGTCGTTGTTTCTAAAATTTACCATGGACGCTCTGAAAATTGAAATTTGGCCACTTCAAAATCAATCCTCTATGAAATTTCGCTTCAACTCAACTTGTTCGGCACATCCAAGCTCAGTGTTAAAAACTGAAGCTCTGATACCATATTGTAACATCCCCGACCACCCAGGCCGGGCCACGATACACGAGAGAACACTTTTGTTCTCTTTGCGGAACATACTCTAACATACCCAACATCCAAACTGAGCTATGTCACCTAAATTTTTCGAACTGCATGCAATTAAAACATATACACACAGGACTTTTGCGGAAATTTATATATAAACGTAAACATACAAATACATTTCATAAATGCACAGATTCATACTGAAATAATAGTAAACATATACATGCAACATATACAGGGAATACCCATAAATATAAAGACAGTTATAAACACACATAGGATAAACCCATAAAAATGAACACATAATAACAATGGAACATGTAAATTTGTCACACAATTGACACTTATCTTGGTAAGAATATCACTAACTGCGTGCAAACCTTCCACAAACCTCCCAGCCTTAGATCACACTGCTCATCACTCTTAGTAGTGGGTCACCCCCGAGCTGGGACTAAACTCCACTCAGGTAAAGGGATTCCTAACCAGGCTAATGGTTCATAGACAATAGGAAATACTCCATCACAGGTGCCAAATCAAACTAACAACCTTCAGTCCCTCATTCCCCACATGCCTGTCCCACCCCAGAAAGTGTGCCCCTTCTCTTCTCAACAGTCCTTCGGCTGCCCCACTTCCTTTCCGGGCTTCAGCAACAGGCCAGAAAAGAAGTCTCAGAGCCCTACAGCTACAGTTTAGCACCTTCAGGAAATCAATTCCCAACAATTCTCTCACCCAAAGAGGAATTTCTCACGGGCCTGAAAACCTGCCTCTTCAATATCCCACGGGCCTGAAAACCCGCCTCTTCGGTCTAGCTCCCAAGCTAACCAAATACACAAACATAATGGCTATGGATACAGGTTCAGGTACAGTCATGAAGGTACAAAAGATATCTCAATAGGTGTGTGAATGCTCATGGATGATTGACTGACTGCCTGAATGATCGGGGGAATCATGGAAAGAATGATGGAAAGAGAACTAAGTCCAAACAATATGTATGCATGTCCCCAACTTGACACTTGTCATGTTGGGAACTACTTTGGCCCACTTGTCCCCAACTTTGGAACTTAGGATAAAATAATTATCCATAATTTATATTTAAGAAATATTAATATAATATTCCTTTTTAGCTTAAGATCCCTATATTAGCCCTTTTCCTTAACTATTATCCCCCCCTTCCCTTAACTAGTGGAGTTTAGTCCCCCATACTCTTTTATCGTGGTCGGTCTGCGTGCAACAATGTATTTTATATTAATGCCGAGACATATACAAAAGTCGGCGCACTGGCCTTTAACATGTAGGCTCTTCGGCCTAATAATCACAAAAATAGCTCACCAGCCTATAAAAAACAACATATACACAAGGCTCCTTGGCCTCAAAGTCGCGTTCACTTAATTTGCTATGCACGGTATCTTGGAACGTGCACACTTCCTCATTTTACTCTGCAATACATGCGTGCACTATGCCATGAAAGGTGCATACAAAAATGATATCAAACAACTCACCATCTTAAGTACATTTTCATTTACATTACAATTGGGTTCGGCCTAGGGTTATTACATCTCTTCTCTCTTTTTTCTATCGTTTGTCTCATTCTGTTTTCTGAAGGTTGATCGAATGCTTATAATACTACATTCTTCTTGTATTTCTTCTTTCTATCTCTTTATCTAATGTACATTCTCATTTTCTTTCGGTCGTCTTCCTTTTGGTTACTGGCATAATGAATTATTAGTGTAGTTCAATTGATTTAATTTACTTTAGGCATCCCATGGACAAATTCCCTTCCCCCCATCGTCGGTGTTACAACTAATTTTTCCTCACCACATGCAACTTGCTAAGATGGCCTTTCCATTTCCCTATGCAGACTTGAAGTCCCCTTTTGTAATTCCCACAGCTAAAAAATCATATGTTTTGAAATATACGCGCCCTACTAGTTAGACAACATGCATATACGCAGGTTGCACCACTAAAACATGTGTATACATAGGTTGCCCCACTACAACCTACGTATATCAGGTTTGGTGCTCAAAATTTAAAATTGTATCAGGTTTCCATGTCACGTCACGAGATCCATGATCCTTGACCTTCCATATACTGGAAATGTTCATACTCGGCCCTTCAGTTCCATTTGAAGGCTATAAATTGAGCCATATCCAAGCCGTGGAAGGGGGAGAGAATTCAAATTTTGAGAGCAAAGATACTCTGTAGAAATTTCACTTCACATTGAGCCTGCATCCCTTTATCCTTGAAAGTATGAACACTTTGTTCATTCCCCAATATCACCCCTCTTTGATGGAGAACCTCATTGTCTCTCATATATGAGCTTGCCTTTGGTGGAGGATTGAAGTGGTGGAGGTCCGACTGGAAGGGACTTAGTTTCTTGGTTCCGAGATGTGCCGACATGAAATTTTTTCACTTGTATACTTTTGTTGATTATCTTAATAGAAATAATCTTTTCTCGTCCAATTGATATCTTGCAAATATATGAATTATTATTCCATGGGTGTATTAGTCATGTATGCTGATGGATTATGCTATTTTATATGCAAACATTATATATTATCACCATATGCTTGTGTATCTTGGTTGTTGAGGAGAAGTTGCAGGTATAAAGCTTTGAGTTGCATGCTCAACGGTGGTCTTCATCGAATGCCCGGAAGAGGTAGGCTCTTTATCTTGTCTGGTTATCATTTTCATTCATATAGCATACTTGGGATTAGAGTTGATTTATGCAGTCATTCCATCTATTGTGGTTTACCCCATGCCATAGAGTGATTTTCCTCGTAACATAATTGACGACCATATTGGGGGATCAAATCTTCTGTTTTTGGGTTTGGAGTGTTTTTCTCCTTCGATTGCTCTCTGTTAGCCTGAGTTTCCTTATTGTCTGATTGCTTGAAATCCTATTTTTACTTTGTATCTGAGTTTCTTGGCCTTATCCCTGCTCTGATAGTGTTTTAATACATATACTCGGTTTTTCCCTTGACAGACACGTACTTATGTGAGTTGTCCTTCTATGGGGCGCGTACATACGTGAGTTTTCCTCAAATAGTCACGTACATCAACTTTTTTGCTTAATGGTTGAGTTTGGTATTTGCTGGGTGTGTTTGGTTGGTTGCTGAGTATTCTTGGGTCTCTGTCCTAGTTGTTGAGTGCTTGCAGAGTGATAGGAAACCTTCTTTTTGTTGAATTTTCGAGCGGTTTTCTTTCTTATCATCTTTTTCATTGGTTGTCCTTGCATCATGGTGTGAAGTGTTTTCTTCTTGGTATCCTGCTTGGCTTGTTTCTTTTGCTTGCAACAAGGTCTGTATATCAAGCTACTCTTCAGTCCTTACATTTTTCGTTTCTTTATATCGAAAATACAAAGAAATTTTGGCTCATTTTGCATTATGGAATTTTCTCTTTTGGGTTCTTAGTATTGATCTTAATACACGTGGAAAGATTGCATTTTTATTGAAATTGTAGAAGTTGAATTGAAATTTTCATTTTAAAAAAGCTTACCATTTTTTGAGAATTTAAGGTTAGGACTTAGCACTTTGTTTATATTCATTTCTTTTATATGTTGAGTCATAACATCATCAATTTCATGACCACATCTACTTAGTAAACAAAGCCATTAAAAGTAATGTTGATTAATTAAAATTTATTAGAAATGATTTTATTTTTTAGAGTACACAAACCAACATAGGATATAGGGCCTTGGAATAGGATTTTGTGAGTAAACTTCTCCAAGGCTATTAAACTCAACATATGTGTCTGACCAGGGAGTGGTGAAATCCATTGTGTAATTAGTGACGTTAGAAGGATCCACTCACACCGGAGTGAAGGATAAGGTCACACAAAGTTGGTTGCAGAGATAACCCTCTAATACCTTCTTAGTGTCAGAGATATTTCTGGGGATCTATTCGTATTTGGGGGTCTTGTTAGTACCTTTGCCTCTGTGAGAGGCGGTGCTTTCAAGATTTTGGGCTTTGTTACCCTACCCATACGGTGGACCCGACTTACGATTATTCACCTACACATTGGTTATATCGTGGTCGCTCTATTTGCTTGACATAGGTAGCCACACAGGTTACTTACAAGGGTTATTCTACAGGTACCCTAAGTCATATAAGGGTCGGACAACACACAACCTTTATGGAGGATTACCTCTCTTAGGGGATCTAACCGACTGCATTGTTAAGCCCACAAGGGATCTTATAATTGATTCTAATACCTCCAATATTTTGAAGGGAGTCTCAGGCCCCTCTTGGGCGAGGCATAGCTACTCTAGTGAGGCAGGCCCCTTTTCAACTTCTATATCCTCTTTGTGTGCATTTGGCCTTTTTGTTTATTTTGGTGTGCTCTTTGATTGTTGGTTGGCCCTAGGATTTATTTTTATATCTCGAGTCTTGAGTCATTATGGAGCCAGACGAACTTCCTCACAGGTCTCGCCATTTGTTAAAGTTACCACCACATGTTGAGTCTTTTCCCTCTAAAAGGTGTAAAGTTATTAAACGTGGTACACATACCTCCACCTACCAGACTTGTGATTATACGATTATGAGTACCGAGTCTAGTTTGAAAGACACTAGGATTCCCTCAACTCTTATACCTTATGTGGTTAATGGTACTCCTTTGACTCCTTCAACCGATACGGTTGTAGTGCCAGAGGTTATCGTCATTACTCCTATCCGACCCGTGGTTGCTACTAAACCCATAGTAACGAACCCTTTTGGGTCTCTTTTTGGTACGCCTGGATACAATGCTCAGTCTATACCTTTGGTCTCTAACCCTTTCTCTTTTGGTATGCTGAATATGACATCGCAAATTTCATCTTCCATTCCAACGAATAATACAAATCCTAGTAGTGGACCTGGGGGCATGGCTCCTTCACATATTCCACTCTCGTTTGGAGGAGCTCATATTCCCCAAATGAATCCTATGACTAGAAGCCATCCTCCTTTCCCTCCCGGGTCTAATCCTAGTCTCAATGTTCCTGGATGGAGTACTCAACTGAGTGGACAAGCCACCTCTTATATTCCATCCTTTCCACCTTCCTCCTCCACACTGATTTCAACCAACATGTTTGGTATGACGAATCCATCTATATCCTTCGGATTTCCACCTAGAGGGAGTCAATTTCATGCTATGGGAAACCCCCATCCTAGAGCCACTCCACCTGGGGGAAATGTTTATAACCCTCATTATATTGTTCCTACAGGTATAGTGCCCACTTAACCTCTTATGAATTAGTTTTGAGGAGGATATTACCATACCAGACAGAGCCATGGTGTACACCAAAACCCTAGATCGTCTATAGTCCCTCAACACCAATATTTCCTGGGAGAATGGGGTCAGATGCCGCAACCCTGACTCCCTTTCCTGGCCACGCTTAATTTTTCAGATTTGTCGAGATTAATGAATGACCCGGTGCGTCACGATCCTTCATGGCCCCCCGTCCCCACCAAGCTTCCTTCAGACATTCTGAAATTCGAGGGCAAGTCTGGTGAGGATTCGGGTGACCATGTTACTACTTTTCATCTTTGTTGCTCTTCCAATTCCCTTAATGACGATTCTATTTGTTTGAGACTATTTCAATGCACCCTCATGACGGTTGCAGCGAAATGGTACATTGAGCTACAAGGGGGAATATACAAAACTTTTAATCAGATGGATTTTTTCTTTCTCAACCACTTCCAGTTGCCCGTTCGTTATGATGCCAACATAGAACTTCTATTAGCCCTCCGCCAGGACAAAGCCACACATATCTCAGACCATATCCAAGAGTGGCATATATGGAAGAGGTTGATTATGTTGTTTTTTCAATAGTCAAGGTTAATCATGAATATCATTCCATTTTTAGCATTTAACCATAACCATAAATGTTGCGGCAACCAAGATCACAAGAAGAAGCACCATGCACAAGAACACAAGAAGTATCATGGGAGACCCTTCTCAACAAGGGAAGAAAACCCAACCAAATCCTTTGCTATATTCTTCAAGAGAAAGACCTTCACCACCAAGATAAAACCTAGCACTCAAGAGGGTGCATAAACCCTAGTAGACTAGCGCCCAAGAGAGGTGCACACTTTTCCCAAGAAGGTGTACTTGCTGAAATTTCTAAACTCACTTGAAAGATATGATTCCTCAATGGGGAATTTACCTTTACTTATACTAACTTGAACCTGTCAACAGAAGTGTCTATTGGGACTATAGGGCTGACCTCACTATCTTATAATATAATTAATATTAACAAGATTAATTATCTTTTATATTAATTACCAGTTACATTAAGGTGGGTCTGACCAGTACCCTTTACATTACAATTAGGGTTATAGGCAGGTCTGACTCTTGAACAATATAGCAAGGGATCTGATACACCCACTAGTGCTCATCCACTAGGGGCACATCCATAGGGATGTACATAGGATTCACACACCCTCTTCATGGGATTTCTCTCAGGTTTGTAAGCTGGAGAATATCTCACATGGCTGAAATTATCCACATCTCATAGGTTTGTAAGCTGGAGAATGTCTCACATAGCTTCAATCATCAACACTCCCTCTCAGCTAGGTATGCATTCTTCATCATTCCAAGTCTCACACGAATGTACTCTGAATTTTGTCTTGGTTGGAGTCATCAATACTCCCTCTCAAATAGGGAGGCATTCTTCACCAATTATTTTGGTGAATATGTCTATAATCTTCTCATGTGTAGGAAGGTACTGCATGTGTACAATTTTCCTCTGCATCATATCTCTGATATAACAATATTTCATATCATTGTGTTTCGATCCATCAGGAAACACTGGGTTCTCAAGGAGATTTATACATGTCTCTTGGTTATCATTATAGGATCCATCTCATGATCACATAAATTTGTCAGAAGCTTGTGAAGCCATACTGCTTCGCATACTCAATGGTACATACTCTGCTTCTGTGGTTTTCAAGGCCACAAAGATTTCATTTCCTGCTACATTAGGAAACCATGGAAAACTTCATGGTAGAACATCAATCGAATGTGCTCTTCTGGTCCACTATACTTTTTGCTCAATCTGAATTGGCATATCCTTCAAACTCAAGTTCACTCTGGAGGCATATCTCATGCCATATCCAATTGTGCCTCATGTTTTGTTGTTGTCTAGAGAGTCTGTCTAGTTTGACTCATGAAATTACTAAGAAAATTCACTAAATGGCATGAATCAAGCTTCACTACATGGAAGGAATCAAGTCTGGTGTTTAACCAGATACATCAGTGATCCAATCAATTGTAGATTAGTCTTGTCTGAATCATCATTAATATTCTCCTTTTAAATTTAACACGGTGGATTTTGCAATCTGTCATACTTGAACTTATTTAATATCTTCATTGTATATTTTCCTTAACTTAGGAAAATCTCATCGGTCCTATGTCATACTTCTTGTCCCAAGAAGTAGTGCATCATACTCAGATTCTTTAACTCGAATTCAAAAGTCAAGGATTACTTGTATCCAACAACAAGATTTTCTGAATAAGTCACCAAAATCAGGTTCTCGTCATCAACGCTATAATGATATAGGTTTGGATTAGCAACACTCTTGCTGACCTCCAAACTCATCAAGAATTTATCTATCTGATATAGTTTCCAACTCATGGATGGTAGTATGGATGTAAGTGTATCAGGTTTACTGTATCAAGTGTCTCATCATAGACAACTCCCTCTGTTTGTGAGAAACCTTGGGCTATAGATCTCATTTTGTATTTCTAGACACTTCTATCAGTTGCATGTTTGATCTTATAGATCCATTTTGAAGTTACCATAGACTTCCCTTCTGGTCCCTGAATAATATCTTATGCATCATTCTTTAATATATACTGATATTCTTCTATTATGGCATCTTTCCATACATGTTCTCCTGTTGCTTCTCTAAGTCAAGGAGGCTCAACATCAATAAGGTGGCTCATGATTGAAGGATAGCTTGAAAATATCTTTTACTTTCTCATGATGTGCCTTGAGAGGCTTGTATGTTTCTTTGCCTCTTGCAGAGTGAGTCTAGGTAGGCCTTTTATGCCCTACTACAATATCTATGAACATATCAATTGGAGAAACTGGATCATCTTGAATAATGTCTGTCTCCCTCTGAGATGTTGAAGGGGGAGAAGGTATTATCTTACTGTCAATCTCCATATGAGATTCTCTAGGTTTGTTGAATGGGTATCGCTTCTTTTAAAAACAATGTCTCTAATTGTTCTGCATAATAATCAATTAAATGTTGTTTGGACTCCCGTACCAGGGATATTGGTCCAAGTCTTTGAGGGCTCCCATACTAGGGATTTATTAAAAAATGAAATCAACTATACAATTTGAAATCAATTGGTTTACCTGGTTTGTAGTCATGCTTTAGGTTTAGATGAAGTACTTCTCCTCTCTCTTCTCTTCATTATTTTGAGGTGGGTCTGGATCGATGTCAGGGGTGGAAGCATATTGTCTTCCCTTCTTCCTGGTTGGACAATTTCTTGCATAGTGTACATAATTGTCACAACTGAAGCACTTAATTTCTGAAACTTCTCTCATTTGATAACCTGGATTTGATGAAGATTTCTCATCTTTAAATGTTTGCCTGAAATTTATTTTGAATTTTCCTCCTTTCTTTGTATGAAGTCAAAGAGCATGATTTTCTTCTGAGGAATCTTCTACTCCTTTATTTCTAAGTCTAGGTTCTTCTTGAGTACAATCTGTCCATAGATGATCAAAGGTTGGTAGAGCTTCTCTTCCACTGATACTTTGAAGGAAAGGCTCCCACAATTTTGGAAGGTTGTTGAGAGTGGTTAAGACAAGTTCTCTATCAGACATGATTTCTATGATAGTCTCTCGCTGTTCTTTAATCTATGATAACTTCATAAAGAATATGGAAACTGTGTCACCTTTTGTCATCTTGGTACTTTGAAGTTGGTTGTTCAAGGTAAGATCTCTGAGGGTGTTGTCACTTTCAAACATTTCTTTCAAAGCTTCATACATATCATAGGTTGTCTTCAAGTTAGCAATACGAGGTAAGAGATGATGTCTTGCTGAGTAGATGATTAATTTTCTTGCTTTGAAATCTTCTTCCTTTCTTATATTCTTCTCTACATCTGTAGCTGTGTCTGGTAGGATTTTAGTTACCACATCAAAGAGATCATTTTATTCAAGGGTGACCTGAAGCTTTGATTTCCAATAGCTGAAGTTGCTTGCTCCATCAAGCCTATCTTCTACTAAGTCTCTGTTCTTCATTTGATTGGTTTCTTCAAATTCTCACCAATTAGATTTTGAAAACCTAATGATTAGGTTGAATTACTAACCTTGGATTATGTTGGAATTATTGTTACACATCAAAATTACTCATTTCAATAATGACCTATTGTCGTCATTAAAACCGTCACAAGTGTTGCATTTTATCCATAAGTGTCACAAGTGTCGCATACATCATACAATCATCTGGCCTATGTCGTGTCCCGAACGACATCACAAGGACACTTCAAAGACACCCTCAAAGACTGGTTTAAGAAGGATAAATCACATGACAAAGAGTACAAATCTTTTACCATGGAAAAAACCACTCAAAAGTCATTTTTGAAGGCCATCGCTCCCCTACCCACTGCTAGGGAGTGCCAACACTCCCTTCCCTCCTTTGGGGGAGTGTTGCAACACTATGTACCCTATTATAAGGGAGCGCTGGGCTATTTGAGGAAATCTTGGGCTGTTGAGGAAAATCAGGGAAAAACCCCCCTCATCTCTGGAATTAGTTGGATTCGAATTTGAGGTCAAGGTTGGATCTTAGGGAGGATCCACAACTGATGGAGAAATATCCTCAACCTATCCCAAGAATATCTAAGGTGGTTAGGCCTCTCCAAGCCTATATAAGGAGGCCTCTTCATGGTGAAAAGGGAGGACATTGAAGGCATCAAACTTATAATCTCATAAGGGAGATAATCAGTAAAGCATATTCATTTTGATTGTGGATTATTTGAGCAAGGGGATGGACAAAGAGAGCTGGAAGAGGCAGATGCAACTTCATCAAAGGTCTGTAAGTTTTGTTATCTAGTTCTCATTAATACATGTGATTGGCCTGTTTATTTCAAGGTTGTGTATGCCTACATGAACTTGTCTTTGATAGATAGATCTAGTTTTGGATTAATCATGGTAGAATAGGAAGTTGTTTTGTCTTTGCTGTTATTGGATTGCAGGACTTGTTGAAGAGCTTGGGGATCAAGGCTCAACTTGGACTGGGCAAGGAAAAACATCGACAAAAAGGTATATTCTTATTCCTTTTCTCTATTTGATTGACTTAGCTAGGTTTAAAAGGATGTCTGTGACCAAATTTAACACCTTTCTGTCTCGATCTTAGAGATTTAGGGTTCAAGAGGAAATCCATTTGTCCACAAGGGGATTTTCCTGTAACACTTATCACTTCCGACAATCAACTTGATAGTGTCACAAATATGCTTGCTGATTCAAGAGAAACGTTTCTTCAAAAATCTAAGATTAATATTCTGCAGGAAATTTTGGCACCCTAGAAACCCTAGGGCCAAAAATCAAAATTTCTTGGAATTTCACTTTGAGAGCTTCTGGAGATGTGCTAGAGGAGGTCGTACTCTTCTATGCCAAAATTAGCCCCAAAGTCAAAGTATTAAGGGCTATATCACCAAAGAAAGGAGGGTTGTACATATTTTTTTGGAAACCCTAGGAGGGTCGTACGATTATGCAAAAGTGAGAGGAGACTTCGTAGATGCTTGTGCAATGGGTTCTTTCAATACCTATGCTTTGATACCATGTTGATTTTTCAATAGTCAAGGTTAAGCATGGAGATCATTCCATTTTTAGCATTTAACCATAACCATAAATGTTGCAACAACCAATATCACAAGAAGAAGCACCATGCACAAGAACACAAGAAGTATCCTGGGAAACCCTTCTCAACAAGGGAAGAAAACCCAACCAAATCATTTGATATATTCTTCAAGAGAAATACCTTCACCACCAATATAAAACCTAGCACACAATAGGGTGCTCAAACCCTAGAAGACTAGCGCCCAAGAGAGGTGCACACTTTTTCCAAGAAGGTGTACTTGCTAAAATTTCCAAACTCACTTGAAAGATATGATTCCTCAATGGGGAATTTACCTTTACTTATACTAACTTGAACCTTTCAACATAAGTGTCTATTGGCACAACATGGCTGACCTCAGTAGATTATAATATAATTAATATTAACCAGATTAATTATCTTTTATAGTAATTACCAGTTACATTAAGGTGGGGCTAACTTGTACCCTTTACATTACAATTAGGGTTACAGACAGGTCTGACTCTTGAACAATATAGAAAGGGATCTGATACACCCACTAGTGATCATCCACTAGGGGCACATCCATAAGGATTTCCATATCTCTGGATCACTGCATTACACATAGGAACCACTTCTTCACACGTTACCTGTGCTCATCCACAGACACATATACTCAACAAATCTTCTTTCCCACTGCATTACACAGGAGAGTAATCTGGAGTTTCTCGTCAACTCTTCTGCTCAGAGGAGGCTAATACATAATCTTCATTTCTATTCTCATGAAAATGCACTCAACACTTTGGGATTTCACACGTTCACCTTGTGCTCAGCCACATGCACGCCTAACTCAACAGATCGCCTTTCCCACAGGATAATCATCTAGAGTTATTCTCAACTCTCTAAATGGAGGAGGTCATCTCTACGTTCTAGCTCTTTCTCAGATAGGAACCACACACCCTCTTCAGGTGCTTTCTCTCAGGTTTGTAATCTAGAGAATATCTCACATGGCTGCAATGATCCACAACTCATAGATTTGTAAGCTGGAGAATGTCTCGCATAGCTACATTCCTCCATATTTCCTATTGGAATGGTTCCTTAAGTCTTTATTGCCTTATATTTCGAAGGATTTTTCTACATCCGGAGTAACATATGAGGAAAAAGCTATTTTCAAATCCCAACAATTGGAACTCATATATGCTCAATCTGGGATGTTATATGAAATTCTTCATGATGCACCACGATCCAATTATGACCCTAGACAAAATCCTGGGCCTCATGCCGATGGCATCATAGGATCTGCAAATGCTAAGTCTGCAGACTTGGCGACGAATCAATTAAAAGAGTTGTATCTAATCTAGTCTGTAGTAGGACAAGCTTCATCTTTGTCCTCCACTCCCACTTAGTTGGAATATGTGCATTCTATACAGTCGTCGACCAACACAAATGGTAACCAACAACCAGGAGGGAATAAAAAGGAAGGACGAGGTAATAATCGTAAGGGTGGGAGAAATAATAACAAACCCAAGGGAAACGCTAAAAAGGATAGATCGATCAACAATGTTGGTGAGGGAAAGAAAGAAAAGTGGAAGGTGAAGTTTCCTTATAAACTTTGTAAAGATGATCACCTTACCCACCTATGCCCCAAACTTGAGGAAGCCTTGAGAATTTTATCTCAACCGCCCACTATTTTGACCAATCCATTTCTTCATAATCAACACATGGCTTTGAGCTCCTCTAATGCCGAAAATGCGTCGATTGGGAATCAAAAACCCCTGGCGCATGAAGGTGACTGTCTATTTATTAATATGGTTAAGTCTCAGATTAATGTAGCCACTCGATCTCGTGATTATGACTCTTCAGAGACTGTTCTAGGTACAAAGTCTCCCCCTCCTCTGGAAACACCTTTGTAGATCGAAAAACCAGAGCCTCCGCCTCATATTCCAAACGGAGTACTGAAACTCTCTGCGCACATTCCTAATGCTAGAGTTGCCGAGAACTATTTGATTGTCGAAGATCTAGGTCAAACCCCTTGTGCAATGTCATCTTTGGAGGTGCTCTATATGTGTCCTTCACAAAGGAACACCTTATTATGTGATTTAGGAGCTCTAGACCCGTGTGGCTCAAAGGTTATCAAGTTTGACATCATAGACGTTAAGCCTCACTTGCCTTACCCCGTGGCCTTTCAAATCCATGTGGATTACATGAAGTATACCATAAAATGAATTGTTATTGATGAAGGTGTTGCAACGTGTGTGATGTCCCTAACCTGTTGGAAAGCCATTTTATCTCCAAACCTCTCTCAATATACAACTATGTTGACCGCATTTGATGGTCGTTCTTTTCAACCCCAAAAAATTCTTCCCACCTTTCCAGTCTAGTTAGGTGGAAAGACAATGGAGGTGGATATCGAGGTGGTTAATGCACCCCTTGACTATAATTTATTACTAGGGCATAATTGGACTTATGCCATGACCACAGTCGTGTCATCTATTTTCTGCACTTTATGTTTTCCTCACGAAGGGAAAATAATAACGATTGATCAATTATCCTTTGCACGTGCTATTCCTAATGCATTAGTTGGACCTTTGATCCCAGTGATTGACAATTCTCAGCCAACAACTGAGGACATTGGTGTCGGAATGTACTCCTCCCTTATGGGTACATTTGATTTCGTGGCACCAATTCATAATATTTATGCCATGTCTAGTAGGTCTTTTTCGTCGATGAGTTCCATTCCTTTACGCACTTTGTATTTCAATGATCCTTGCACCCTACCTTCCCCGACCATGTCCTGTGAAGACCAGTCACTTATTGGAATGGAAATGCCACTGTCAACAACAAAGGTTGCATATCATGCTATTCTTGACTCTACTACTGACCCAGATCCTATATCCTCGCAGACATATGAGGAGGATCCCATTCTACAACCCATATGGGCCACCTCATTGTCTTGTTCACATGATTGCCTCAACGATACTTTACCTTTGGATGAAGCCATCTTAGAGGCCATGAATGGTCCCAATAAGCCATGGGATAATATGCATCATCACTCTTACTTCCTCCCAGATCTTGTTAGGATCGAACAAGATGAATTTAGATCTACCTTGAGTGAGATGATCGGTCACATCAAAGTTCCTCTTGATACACATGGCATCTATGCCGAAGGAAACATGGTGAATATTTCTCCTACTGTCATGATCGACATCTCTCGAATTCCTAGAAAAATTGAAAATGTATATATCGGTGCAGATTGTTCGCCTGGAGAAATTAAGATCTACACTGATCTCTTCAAAGAATTTTGTGACGTATTCACTTGGCCATACAAAGAGATGTTAGGGATCGACCCTATCATTGTCGAACATGGGATCAATATTTATCTAGATGCTAGACCTGTTCAACAACGCCTTAGATTTGTTAATCCTAGGAAGGCCCCTGCTATTAAGGTAGAGGTAGAGAAACTACTTAATGTTGGTTTCATCTACCTGGTTCCCTTGATCGACTAAGTATCCAACCTTGTTCTCATAAATAAGAAACAAGGAACCATCCGTGTGTGTATGGATTTTTGAGACCTGAACAAGGCTTGTCCTAAAGACAACTTCCTGACTCCTTTAATTGATCAGATTCTCAATGAGTGTGCGGGATGCAAATTATTTTCTTTTATGGACGTATTTTCAGGGTATAACCAAATTCAGATCAAACCTGAGGACCAACATAAGATGACATTTATTTGTCCTTGGGGTACTTTTTCATATCAAAAAATGCCTTTCGGCCTTAAAAATGTCATAGAAACCTTCCAACATGCTATGACCTTTTCTTTTCACGATCTCAAACATATTGTCGAAGCTTATCTCACCGATCTCGCTGGTCACTCTCGCAGGAGAGAAGATCATTCCACTCACCTTCGACTTGTATTTGAGATATGCCATTACTATCACATCCATTTAAACCCTCACACGTGCATATTTTGCGTTAGGTTTGGCCGTCTTTTAGGATTCTTAGTCTCTGAGCATGGGATCATGGTGGATCCTATGAAGGTTGAGGTAATACTTTGATTACCTCCCTTGCACAACATTCATCAACTTCAGGGTTTACAGGGGAAGGATAACTTCTTGCGTCTATTTATAGTGAACTATGCCAATATAACTAAGGGTTTCATGCATCTCTTGAAGAAGGACACTCTGTTTATGTGGGATGAGCGAGCCCAGGAATCCTTCGATGCTCTTAAGCCTTGGTATTGACACCTCTGTTGAAGCCTCCAGACTATAGTAGAGATTATTTGCTTTATATCGCCGCGTCCAAAGGGACAATTGGTATGTTTCTGGTTCAAGAAGACGATGAGCTCCATGAGCACATTGTCTACTATCTTAGTCAAAACGTAGTCGGTCCTGAACTTAAATACTCTCACGTTGAGAAGCTAGAATTGGATGTCGTACATGCAGTTCAAATATTATGACATTATATATTTCTTTGCTAAAGTAACGTAATTGCTGATATCAATCCATTTCAATACGTACTTACTAGGTGTATCATAGGGGGAAAATACAATAAGTGGATTGTTATTTTGCAATAATTTGACCTCGATTTTACTTCGACGAAATATAAGAAATCGCTAGTTTTTGTCGAGTTGATATCAAGCTTCCCTCAACTGGATGAGGACGTCATTCATGACGATTCATTCATAGATGAACATATTTTCCTTATCTCATATTCAGACCCCCGGTATGGAGACATTCTGATCTATCTTCAGACCTTGAAGTTACCCCAACATTTGTCGAGAGATGATCGACGACGCATACGACATCAAGATAAAAACTACTGTATTGTCGACGACACTTTGTATCATCGAGGAGTGGATAATATCTTGCATCGTTGCTTGACTCAGGAGGAAGTTGAGTCTGTTCTTAATGACTATCACAATGGGGATTGTGGTGGTCATCTATTTAGGCTTGCGACAACCCAAAAAATATTGTGAGATGGTTATTTTTGGCCGTCAAGTTTTAAAGATTGTGTTGAAGCGCTCAAGAAGTGTCACCCTTGCCAGGTGTTTGCTTGGAAAATGTGTTCACACATGACCCCTCTTCACCTAGTCATCACTGTCAGTCCCTTTACCAAGTTGGGGGTGGATTTTATAGTCTGTAACCCAACTTTGGCTAGGGGGCATCAACATATTATCGTGGTTGTTGATTACTTCACTAAATGGGCAGAGACCATGCCTACCATTAAATCCAATGGTAATACTGCAACATTTTTCGTGTTCAACCAAATTATAGCGTGGTTCGAAATCCTAAAGGAGATTGTCACTGATCATGGCAGTCACTTTCATAATGAAATGATGAAGGAGTTAGCATTGAAACTGGGGTTTAAGCACGATCATTCTCCCCCTTATTATCCCTAGGAAAATGGACAAGTAGAGGTTGTGAATAAATCTCTAAAGACCATATTTCAAAAAACTACCAGTCAGAGTAAATCTGACTGGAAACTAATGCTTTACCTTGCGCTTTGGGCATATCAAACCTTGGTTAAAACTTCCACTGGTTTTTTCCTTTTCAGTTAGTACATGGTGTGGATTCGATCCTTCGGATTGAATGCGAAATCCCTTCCCTTAAACTAGAAATTAAGCTCGTACTTGACACTTCCGATCGAGATGCCTCTAGGGATATCTAAGAGAATAAACAATGTGTTAAGGTTCATTATGATAGGTCTTTCTGTCCTTGGCAGTACGCCGAGGGTGAGTTGGTCCTCTTGTATGACCAAGCCAATGAACCATTGGGGGTAGGCAAGGTCAACCCCATGTGGCACAATCCTTATATTGTGCGATGTGTTTTAGAAAAATGAGCCTATGAATTGGAAGATTATGAAGGGAATATGCTAGCTGAGCCCAAAAATGGGCTCTACCTGAAACGATATTACGCTTGAGCCCTCAATCTTGGGTGCGATTCTTTGTATACTAGTGTATCTTAGTGTATATATATCTTTTCCTTTGTGTCACCGGCTTGCTTATTAGGTTTTCCCTTGGTTGGAAGATGTCATGAGAGTCTTCAGTTTTCTCAGGATTCACAGACGGTGCCAGTCGTTATACACAGAACTTGGCTTCCACCGCATGGGTCATTTAATCACCTGAAATCCAACTCATGTCTTTAGGTGGAGTTTGTCTGGAGCCATCAACGAATAATGTGGTTGAGTATAACGTCATTATAGAACTATTGCGTGAAACCATTTCACATGGTATTCAATCTTTAGAGGTTTTCTTGGACTCCCTGTTAGTCGTATGTCAGTTAAACTATAATTACAATGTGTAAAACCCTACTCTACTCCGACGATTCCTACGAGTACGAATTTTGGAACGATACTTTGATTTTAATACTTATAATCACATACCTAGAAGTTCTAATTATGTATCCGATGCATATGCTAATTATGTTTTAGATTGGCATTTGTCACATAACTAAAGTAAAGAAAAAACGTTTACCAATGTACACATTGTAATATATATAAGTAAAGCCGAGGACCAATGTTTTTATATTTCATCTCTTCAAAAAATATGATGTCATAGTACAAAATGGGGCTCACACCCTCAAAATACATATATGGCCGATAGATATAATGACCATGGAAAAAACACCTGTGGCACCGGATGTGTGTCATTATAGCACAATACGACATTTATGAGATGCCAGAAGAGTCACACCCACGCACGGGACACACCCACCACTTGCCGCTGCATATCCTCTGGTAGATCTTCGACCTGAACCATAGGAATCTTGTGTGTCAAATGAGATAGGTTCCCCTGCACATTTTGTAGCACTCTATCTGCATCTCCTCCTACGTGCTCATATCCCTAGTTTCTCCATCGATGTCGTGGGAATCTATCTGGTCATCGCGGGCCTACATCTGCATGATAACTCAGTTGTTAATACTTGATAGCATACAATTTTTTTTGCGTTTTTTTATTTTTTGAAAAAACACAAAAAAATGAAATATTCAAAAAATGTTTTGTACCTATATCACTGTAGGTGGATCCTAATGGCAGAGGCATATTTATATCCCCCCTGTAGTTGATCCCGACATAAGGGTAGTCATCTATGGATACCACCTGTCGACGCCACCAAAAGAAGAACTCATCATTGTAGGGGGTTAACACCCTATCGCCTCCTAATCATGTCGGTCCACCATGGCATGGATGGATCACGTAGTATGTGTGGAATAATATCCACTCTAGGGCTCAAACCTAGAACCCACTCAAAGAAAAAACTACACAAGATAGATGCAAACCCAAAGTTTCTCTTTCTCCCTTATTTGCAATCTGTTAGATGAATCTTCATATTAGTTAGCAGTGAGGTACACTAGTCATAAACCGTGAGTCGAAAGCACTCCACTGCAAAAAACATGAGTGGCCTTGAAGCCTGGTGCAATGAGGATGACCCAAATATCCGTATAAGGACAAGAACGATGATCTTCAAACTTAGGTTTTCGATTGCCCCGATGGGGAGTTGGCTCCCTACTCTGTCTGTGCCTGCAACACAATGGGTGGAAATGTAATCCTTTATGTTCATACCATCCCCAACCCCCCAGGATTTGAGATTCACCACCTCGCCCCGACAAGACAATACTGTCAGAAAATATATGTCATCTAATTCAATTTTCAATGGTTTCCCATCGATATTGAAGGCCTCTATCTCCGGATCCCAGAAGTTTACTAGCATTTGGAGTAACCTCACTTGAGCCCTCAACCCTTTGAGAGCCCAAAATTTGTATAGGCCACATATTTTTGGAGCCAGTTGTGCCCCCGCATCTCTTCCCACTACTGCATCTACCTCTTCATGTTCCCTCTCTCTCCATTCAAGCACCATCCTACAAAAGGAAAAACATTTTTTGAGTTAAATACATCAAAAAATTGTTTACAGACTTGTACACCGGTTGTAGTGTTAACAGTCGCGTGTAGGGACACATATATGCGGGCAAGATTTGATTTGCCCGATACATGTGTCCATATACGTGACTCGATGAACTGTAGCTCGCATACACCCTAATTTGTATGTTGCGCCCTCAAAGGATAAACAAATTAAGTCTTAATTTGAAATTTAAACCACTAGAAATGATGATGAGGGGAAGGGAAATTACTTGGTCCAGACGGTTGTCAATTCTGTTGATCGTAGCTCCCACAATCGACACTTTAAGATTGTGGGAAAAATAGTCCAAAATGCACTATGTGGGTAAAAACCTCAAATGGTATGGTAAAATTGGTTATTTTTACTATTAGTAGATTTTTTTTATCTACTTTATATAGTTTATACTAATTTTTTGACTTAGTGGACTAATAGTGCAGTGGATGGAGTTGGTTTTGGTGGTTTTGTCCAGGGATTTTTGTGGTTTCTAGCATCACATCGTCCATTCATGCCTTTGGTAGGTATTTTCTATTCTTAGGATATAGGATAGGTTCTCAATCCATTTTGCATATTTGCATTTTCCCATGACTATGATCCATATGCCTTAGGTACGAACCCATTTATTAGAGACACAGAAGCTTCGTACTGCTACTAGAAGTGTCGTTATTAAATGGTAGAGGCTTACCAAACATGGGTACCCTAGTTAGAACCTTTATTCCATTTGGTGCCCATGAATATATTTTTCCATAATACTAGGAGTCCCTTATAGTTCTGATATGAATTTGCATTCAAACTTCATATTCTTACTCATAAGCATTCTGACCTTTACCTATGGGACTCTCATCGAGTCTTGTATAATCTCTTTTCCGACTCTTTCAAAAGAGAAAATATTTTTGAGTGAAATTGTCTCTTTCACACTCGTTAATTGGATTTGAAAGGATGTCTATTTGGTGTAAGTTTAACGCTTTTTCAGACCAAGTAGAATAATTTCAAAAAAGGAATGCTCTAGTCAACATTGGCTAGAAGAGTTCTCTTGGGTATTTTTTATACTTTTTCAGGCCTAGGGGACTAAATTTACGAAAAAGGACATTTTTTGGAGTTAAGTTGTAATTGCATATCATCCTCTTGCTTGCAGTATTGAGCCTATTATCGGTTCCCAATTTCTCGTTATAAGCCTATTACCTCAATAATTTGCATCATCAATCAAGCAGAGCCTTGTTTATATCCTTTGCAGCTTAACACCCTGTACCCTAAGAGGAAACATTCCCCCGAGTGTCCATGCCCTGCATTCACTTCCTTGCATTGAGCATAGGTATGTTCCACTGTTTAGAACTAGTTGCTTACTCATGACACTCGTTTCCTCCTCAGTATCATAACATTCAATTGCCTATGAAAAAACAAAAAAAGACGAGCGAGAAAGGAACATTATCTTATATCTACAACAATTGTGTCACGTTTGAACAAAGAAACGAAATTTTGAGTCCACTTGTCATTCAAAGTTTAGGTTTAACATGACCTTAGGAAGCTGAGCTCATTACTTAGAGTTTACTCCTTGGTTATTCTTCTAGTCCTTATGGAGAGTTTGATTGATGCCTCCTGCATCACAAAGTTTCATCATCAATTCTATGCTGCCAGAGTCCTTCATATGTATCATTCTCTTGTTAAACATAAATATATAAGCCTATGTTGGAAATTCCTCAAAACTCTTGACTTTGCATGTCGGGCATTCCTCAAAACTCTTGACTTTGCACGTCAGCCATTCCTCAAAACTCTTGACTTTGCATGTCAGCCATACCCTTAGTGTGTATGAGAGTTACATGAAGTTGTAGTCCTACTGTGCACCTTGGTCCTACTTTCATTATGGGTAGGTATCCTTGAACCCATCAGTCGACATCTTCTCATTGGTCGTTGACTGGAGGGTTTCCCTTGTGTTCGATGCAATAAATCTTTTCACACATTGGGATTTGTGTAGTGTCTTGGATTCCATTAGCCTTATTCATGGTTTCCCCACCTTTTTCGGCAATCTTCCTTATTGGTTTCCATTCATAAGGTATTTTTCGTGCACTACTTGCATTTGGTGCATGCGAAAGACACACAGGGTTTTTGGTTCGTGAACATCCTCTTCATCCAAGTTCCTCCAAATCATCAAGCTATTGATTTGTACCTCGTGCCGACTGATGAGATATGCCTTCATGCTCTCCTTTCAGTGGGTTTCCTTCCATCAAATTCATCTCATCTATTATGGAAACGAGGCCTAGAGTCCTAGGAATACTTAGAGGGTTGCTGTCATTAGTGGTAAGTTCTCTTGCCATCGACAATTAGGAATACATCAATGTATTTTGATCAATGGATTCTTCAAGTGTTCGACCTCAACACCTTTATTCACACTTGTAAGAATGTACTAGGTGCCTTGATACCTACTTTCATTATCGATAGGCTACCTCACATTTGTTAACGATATACCTTAATGACTGGTAATCAAATGAAGTCTCATTGTGTTCGACCTCAACTCCTCTATTCATGTGATGTAGACTTGCACCTTTGGTATATCTTGTAGAATACATGAAGCATTGTTATAGCAATATTTGCCTCACCCTATGCAATCTTGCACAAAAGGCCTTTTTCCATTTCCCTATGCAGACTTATCATCCCCGTTTGTAAATCCCAGAGCTAAAAATACATATTTTTCCACATGTACGCACCTTGCCTACTATACAACATGCATATACGCAGGCTGCACCACTACAACCCGCGTACATCGTGATTTGTGCCCAAAATTGAAAATGGAGTCGGGTTTCCATGTCACGATAGGAGATCTATGATCCTTGGCCTTCCATATACTGGAAATGTTCTATCTAGGCCCTTCAGTTCCATTTGAAGGCTATAAATGGGCCAATTCCGAGCTATGGAAAGAAGGAGAAATAATTCAACTTTGAGAGCAAAGTTACTTTGGAGAAATTATTTACTTCATATTGAGTCTGCATCCTTTTGTCCTTTAAGTCTCAACATAGTGTTCAACCCCCAAGCTCTTCCCTTATTTTATTGAGAGCTTCATTGTCTCTCTTCCATGAGCTTGCCTTTGGTGGAGGATTGAAGTGGTGGAGGCCCAACTGGAAGGAACTTAGTTTCTCGGTTCTGAACCGTGCCGACACAGAAGTCTGCAACATTTTCACTTCTGCTAATCATATATTAATAGAAATACTCTTTTCCTGTCCAATTGATATCTTGCAAATATTCGAATTATTATTCCATGGGCGTATTTGTCATGTTTATTAATGAATTATGCTATGGAATGTGATAACATCATATAATATCACCATATGCTTTCTTTGCTGGGTTGTTGAGGACTAGTTGCAGGTATATTGCTTTGGGTCAAGTGCTCAATGGTGGACTTCATCGAACGTTTGGACGAGGTAGGCCTTTTATCTTGTCTTGTTAGTATATTTGTTTACATAGCATACTTGAGAATAGAGTTGATTTCTGTAGTCATTTCCGTTTGTTGTGGTCTACCCTAACCATAGAGAGATTTTCCTCGTAACAAAATTGACAACCATACTGGGGATTGAATC
The DNA here is from genome assembly GCA_010110895.2 of Picea sitchensis. Classification (NCBI taxonomy): domain Eukaryota; kingdom Viridiplantae; phylum Streptophyta; class Pinopsida; order Pinales; family Pinaceae; genus Picea; species Picea sitchensis. The sequence continues at coordinate 83,613 of SNQJ01S0023955.1, forward strand.
TTCTTTCTTAGGGTTTGGAGTTCTTTTCTCCTTAGATTGCTCTCGTTCCTATTGCGTTTCTTGTCGTATCATTTCTTGACAACCTCTGTTCACTCCGGGTCTGAGTTTTTCAGCCTTCTCCCATGCCTAGCCTTGTTTTTGAAACATATACGTGGTTTTTGGATTGACAGTCGCGTATATACGCGGGCTGTCCCTCTGCAAGCTACGTACATACGCTCTGTTTCCTAGAACAATTGCGTACAACAACCTCTTGTGCTTGTTTACTGGGTTTGGTGGTTGCTGGGTGGGATTTGATGTTTGCCGAGTCTTCTTGGGTCTCTGTAGTGACTGTTAAGTGCTTGTGGGATGACAGGAAACCTGTCTCGGGTTGAATTTTTGGGCCGAGTATTTCTCATCACATTTTCATTTTGATTGTCCTTGAACGTTGGGATGGGTGTCTTGTTGCTTGGTATCTTGCTTGAGTTGTTTATTTCTATACACAATAGAGTTTTATATATCAAGTTGTTGTTCAGTCCATGCATTTTCATTTTTATTATATTGAAAATACAAAAATATTAGGCATTTTGCATTGCTTGGCATTTTGATATTTTGATTCTTTGTCATTAGCTTAGTGCATGTAATGAAAGATTGCATTTTTACTTCCGAATTACAGTGTTGAAATTGAAAATTGCATTTGCTTTAAGAAGCATATCATTCATTGAAAATTGAAGTTAGGACTTTGCATTATATTCATATTTACTTTTATTGCTGAGTCATAACATCATGAGTTTCACTACCATACCTTTTTGAGTAAGCAGGACCACTAAAATTAACGCTATAATTTAAAATTGATTAGTCACGATTTATTTTCTAGGGTGCACAAACTAGCTTAGGATTTAGTGCCTTGGAATAGGATTTTGTGAGTAAACTTTTCCAAGGCAATTAAATCAACATATGTGTCTAACAAAGGGAGTGGATAAATCCATTGTATAATTGGTAATATCAGGAGGCTCTACTCACACCATAGTTAATCACGAGTTTGTGCGAGGTTGGTTGAAGGGATATCTCCCTAATACCTTCTTAGCGTCAAAAAGATATTTTTAGGGATCTATTTGTATCTGGGGATCTGGCTTACGACTGCTCGCCTGTGCACCGATTATACATTGGTTGATTAATTGCTTGGCATAGGTGCCACATAGGTTACTTGCAGGGGTTATTCTGCAGGTACCCTGGGTCAGATAAGGGTCAGACAACACACAACCTTTATGGAGGATTACCTCTTTAGGGGGATCTGACAAACTAGTTTTTAAGCCCACGAGGGCCCTTATAACTGATTCTGTTACCTCCAATCTTTAGGAGGGAGTCTCAGGCCCCTCTTAAGCGAGACATACCTTCTTTAGGGAGGGAGGCCACTTTCATCCACTTTACCCTGTTTGTGTGCATATTGGCCGTTTGAATTTTGGTGTGCCCTTTGATTACTGGTTGGCCTTAGGATTTATTTTTTGTGTTTAGAGTCTTAAGTCATTGTGGAGTCGGACCAATATCCTTGCCAGTCCCATCGCTTGTTACAGTTACCACCAGATTTCGAGTCTTTTCCTTCTAAAAGGCGTAGAGTTATTAGACGTGGTACACACACCTCCATTGTTCAGACTTGTGATTCTACAAGGATGAGTATTGAACTTAGTCTTCAGAACACTAGGATCCCTTCGAATCCCACACCTACTATAGTTAATGGCACCCCTTCGACTCCTGCAACCAAAATGGTTGTAGTGCCGGAGGCACCTATCATCACTATTTCTCGTCCTATAGTGAATGCTCAGTCTCTTGCCTCGAACCCCTTTGGGTTTCTTGGTCACTCACCGGGATATAATGTTTGTTGGACAACTGAGAGG
>SNQJ01S0023955.1:85493-150909 GCA_010110895.2 Picea sitchensis
AATGAGGCTACAACCTCTGTTTTGCAAGCTGCTACTTGCTGAGAGCACCAACTCTTTGGATTCTCTAGCACCCACTAGAAGGAAGCACCAACTCCCTGGTTTCACTAGCACCCACTAGAAGGAAGCACCAACTCCTTGGTTTCTCTAGCACCCACTAGAAGGAAGCGCCAACTCTTTGGTTTCTCTAGCACCCACTAGAAGGAAGCACCAACTCCCTAAGAGTTCCAACACCAACTGGATGGAAGCACCAAATTCCTAAGAGTTCCAACACCAACTGGATGGAAGCACCATATTCCTAAGAGTTCTAGCACCAACTGGATGGAAGAACCAGCTTCCTAAGAGTTCCAGCACCAACTGGATGGAAGCACCAACTTCCAGTTACACAGGCACCGACCTGTATATCAGAGAACCAATTTTCTCCCTTGCACCAGCCTGCCACCCTGGTTTCTCTGGCTGCAACCAGATGGAAGCTACAACTCCCTGTGTTCAAGCACCCACTTGAACCTTTGAGGACAACAATCCTCCTTAGAACCTCCCTACCACCCTGAAATATCAATCTTTGCTACTGAAACTTATTATAGTGATATAATGTTCATCAATGGCTTACCAGTCTCATCACTATTCTGCTACACTGCCCTGCTCTGTCTGCCTCACTTTCTTCCTGCACACATGCCTTGTGCTTTTTGTTGTTATGCCTTTTATGCTCTGTGCGCCATGTCCATTCAATGCACCATTCATTTTCTGTGTATTTTAGCTTCTGCACATTGCCTCCTTCTACACACCTGAATCAGCCTCAACAACAACACTCATCTCTTCTTTGTTCTGCATTCTTATAGTCTCTGTGCACCTTGTGCATACTATATGCACAATTCTTCTGCATGCTCTACACCCCGCCATTGTTCTCCACATTGGGATATTCACTGCCACTCCACGTTGCCACCCCTTCACTCCCTTGAGCATCATCACACTCTCTCTATTCTGCATGTTCTCCTCGTGTCGAGTCCTCTTCCTGATCATCATGGCAATTCCTCAGCTTTTATGGTGGTTATACCCATGCGTTCATCATCACTGGGTGTTATGCTGAGATTCCTTAGCCTATCTAGCAGTTGAGACTCTTCGTCTTCTCTATCATATTCAAGCTCATCCTCTCTGTTGCAGTTACAGGATTCAACGCTCTTCCATCTGTCAATCACCTCTATGAACAGTCTTCATTCCACTGGCAGATGCCTTGAGACTCTTCAGCTCCTCTGGAAATCACACTGAGGCATCTTTGATTTTTCTGTGCAGAAACAATCAGTGGTTTCTGGCAGTTACAATATGAACCTCTTGAGACTTATGCCTTTGGCACCTTTCACCTTTCCTTTTACATGTGGCTTCAGGCGGTAACCACACGCCTGTTCAGAAGGCGCTTTCGCGATTCACATTTCGACAATTCATGTTGTGAGGCATCTCGACTCTCCAAGTCGTGATCTTCGAAATGGAGATTAGCTTCATGCTAGCTGCTCCCTTGAGCCTTCATCGATGTGACTATAAGTTATGACCAGGGGCCAATTCTAAACACGCATTTCACATTTTGACATTTTGGCATTTCGACATTTCTGTGGTGAAGAGTCTCGACTCTTCATGTTATAATCGCCAAAAAAGAGCTTAGCTTGGTGCGAGCTCCTCCCTCTCACATGACCACTGACGGTGACCATAGCCTACACCAAAAGGTATTTTGGTGTTTCAACATTTCTGTGGTGAAGTGTTTTGACACTCCAAGTCACGAACCCTGGAATTTTTGGCATTTCGCATTTCGACATTTCTGTGTTGAAGTGTTTCGACACTCCAAGTCACGAACCTCAAAATTTTTGGTGTTTCGACATTTTTGTGTTGAAGTGTTTCGACACTCCAAGTCACGAACCCCAAAATTTTCGGTGTTTCTAATTTCACAACTTCGAGACTCCTGTGATGAAGAGTCTCGACTCTTCATGTTGCGATCGCTGAAACTCCAAAATTGAGTCAGATCAACGGTCCACAATCTTGATGGTTCGACGGTCCAAATCTTTTCATGATTTCGCATATCGCGAGTTCTTGCTGTGAGTTGCTTCCTTGACTCCTCCAACTCCCGGTATCCAAAACTCCCAAATGGAGTCAGATCAACGGTCCACAATCTTCCTTTGATCAACGAATCAAATTAAGTCGTGGTTTCACATTTCACGATTTTGTCATTCTTGTCGTGAGTGTTCTTGACACCTCCAACTCCCGGTATCCGAAAATCCAAAATGGAGTCAGATCAATGGTCCATGATCTCCCTTTGATCAACGACTCAGATTAAGTCGTGGTTTTGCATTTCGCAATTTTGGCATTCTTGTCGTGAGTGTCCTAGACACCTCCAACTCCCGGTATCTGAAACTTTGAAATGGAGATTAAGTCGTGGTTTCACATTTCGTGATTCTTGCCATGAGTTGCTTCCTTGACTCCTGGAGTTTACGCTTCTGAATGGGATCCAATGATAACTTGTTGAACTTTCCATTGCCATGCCATTATCCCTGCGCTGCTGGTCATGATCTTTGCCATCAATGACAAACACGCATACTCTGCACTATCTCTTCTGATCTTATCGAGCTTGCTCTGCTGCGTCTTCCCAAAATAATTTTGGTGCCTGCCTGGCACATTCTTCCTATACTTTAGCCATCGTCGTTGTTTTACTTTCCATCAATGACAAGAATACACTGCCTGTAAAACATGCCAACAATGTTTAGTCCATCCCTATGGCCTCTAGTCCTTTTTCCTATGGTATGCCGAATTTTACTTCGTAGTTTTTGAATTCCATCGCAGCTGCTGGCCATAATGCTAACATTGGAATTGGGGGCACTAGACCTCTTTAATATCCTTTTTTGTCTGGCGGTTCTCAAATCCCTCAAATGAATCCTAATATGGGAGGCATTCCTGCTTTTAACTCCGGGTCTAATCCTCTTTCTTATGGGTGGAGCAACCAACCTAGAAGACAAGCTTCTGCTCAAGTTTTGTCCTATATCCCTACCTCCTCAATGCGATTCTGACCAACACGTTTGGCATGACGAATCCAACTCTATCCTCTAGATTCACACTTGAAGGAGGTCAATTTCACACTTTGGGAAACCCCCAACCTGGATCCAATCCGCCTGGGGGCAATTTTTATAACCCCCATCAGAACATTCCTACTGGAATGATGCCTAACCAAAATTTTATGAATCAGCCTGGAGGAGGGTCTTACAATCCCGGAGAGGGCCATGGTGCTTACCATAACCCTAGATGGGCTGCAGGTCCTCAAGCACAATCTTTCTAGGGAGCTTGGGGCCAGATGCCACAACTCCGTCTCCCTTTTCTGGCCATGCTTAATCTGCCAGACTTGTCTAAGTTGATGAACGACCCTATGTATCATGATCCTACATGGCCCCCCGTCCCCACCAAGCTTCCTTCAAACATTACGAAATTCGAAGGTAAGAATGGCGAGGATCCTGGTGATCATGTCACTACCTTTCACTTATGGTTCTCTTCGAATTCCCTTAATGACGATTCTATTCGGTTAAGATTATTTCAATGCACCCTCATTGGGGTCGCTACGAAATGGTATATCGAGCTACCTAGGGGGGCATATGGGACCTTTATTCAGATGGTGTTGGTCTTCCTTAACCACTTCCAATTGTCAGTTCGTTACGATGCTAGCCTAGAACTTCTATAGACTTTACGCCATGACACAACCACTCATATCTTAGATCATATCTAGGAGTGGCATAGACAGAAGAGGTTGATTAAGACCTCCATATCCCCGACCTTTCTTTTAGAATGGTTCCTTAAGTATTTGTAGCCTCCTATCTTGAAGGATGTTGCTACATCCGGGGTTGCCACTGAGGAAGAAGCGATCTTCAAAGCCCAATAGTTAGATCTTATATATGCTCAGTCTGGGATGTTATACCACATTCTTCTGGATGGACCGCGGTAAAATTATGACCCTAGACAAAATCCTAGACCTCATGTTTATGGCATTGTAGGCTCCGCCAATGTAAAATACGCAGACTCGGTGACAAGCCATTTGAACAAGTTGTCTCTAAACCAGTCTGCAAGAGGGCCAAATTCGTTTGTGTCTTCTAATCCCACTCAGTCGACAGATGTACATTCCATGCAATCATCGACCAACCCAAATGATAACCAACAACCAGGTGGGAATAAGAAGAAAGGACGTAATAATAATCGTAAGTGTTGGAAAAATAATAATAATCCCAAGGACAATGGTAATAATGAGAAGATGAATAATAATGCTGGAGAGGGCAAGAGAGAAAGACGTAAGGTGAAATTTGCTTGTAAGCTTTGTACAGACAGTCACCTTACTCATTTATGCCCCAAAATTGCGAAAGTTGCGAGGCTATTATCTCTACCATCTGCTGTGATGACGAATCCCTTCCCACATAACAAGAACATAGCCTTGAGCTCCTCAAATGCTGGAAATGCGGCTAGTGGGAGTCAAAACCCATCATTGCAAGATGATAACCGTTTGTGTATCAATATGGTCGATGTGAAATTTCATGTAGCCACTCGATATCGAGATTATAGTTCCTCACATGCTATACCTAGTCTAAAATATCCTCCTCCTCCTCCAGAGACGACTTTACAGATTGAAAAACCAGAGCCGCCGCCTCGTATTTCGAAAGGAGGAATCAAGCGCTCTACCCACAATACAAATGCTAGAGCCTCCCAAAACTACTATATTGTTGAGGACCTAGGTCAAACCCCTTGTGCGATGTCGAATTTGGAGGTACTCCAGACGTATCCTTCACAAGGAATTCCTTACTATCCGTGTTAGGATATCTAGAACCCAGTGGCTCAAAAGTTATCAAGTTTGATGTTACAGATGTGAAGCCTCGCTTGCATTACCATGTGACATTCCAAATCCACGTGGGGTACTCAAAGTATACCATCAAAAGTGCGGTTTTTGATGAAGGCGCTGCTACTTGTGTGATGTCCCTTATCTATTGGAAAGCTCTTGGTTCTCTGACTCTTTCTATGTCATCGAAAGTAGTTGACGATATTCTTCCTTCCTTTCTGGTCCAGTTAGGTAGAAATATGGTAGAGGTCAAGGTTGAGGTAGTTGATGCACCTCTCGATTATAAGTTGTTACTAGGATGAAACTGGACCTATGCTATGGTCGCCGTCATATTGTTCGTCTTCCGTACTCTTTGTTTTACTCATGATGAGAAGATCGTGACGATTGACCAATTATCCTTTGCATATGCTCGTCACAATGCATCTATTGGACTGTCGATCCTTGAGATCGACAATTCTCAACCGACAACTGATAATATCAGTGTGGCAATGTATTCTTCCCTTTTGGGCACTTTCGACTTCATGGCACCGATTCACTATGTTTACGCCATGTCCAATAGGCCCGTTTCGACAGGGAGGTCCATTCCTTTCCACACTTCCTATTTTAGTGATCCTTGGACCCTACCTTCCCCAACTTCATATTGTGAAGGTCAGTCACATGCTAGGATGGCCATGCTACTATCAGAATCAGAGATTGCGTATCAATATGTTCTTGACTCTTCCGTCGATCCCGATCCTGTTACCTCGCCGATGGACGAGGAGGATCCCGTTCTTAGGCCCGTGTGGTCCACTTCATTGTCTTGTTCACATGACTTCCTCGATGAGACTTTTCCCTCAGACGAAGCTATCATTGAATCCATGATTGCTTCTAACAAACCTTGGGATGATATGCATCATTGCTCTTATTTTCTCCCAGAGCTTGAAAGAATCGAACAAGATGACTTTCGATATACTTTGAGTGAGATAGTCGGTCATGCCGTAGTTCCACTTGATACGTACGACATTTATGCTGAAGGAAATATGGCGAGTATTTATCCCACTGTCATGATTGATATCTCTTGTACCCCTGGCAAGATTGAAAATGTACATATCGGTGCGGATTGTTCGCCAGTAGAAATCCTGATCTACACCAAACTCTTCAAGGAATTTCGAGATGTATTTGCTTGGTCATATGAAGAGATGCCAGGAATCGACCCTCGTATTGTCGAGCATGATATTAGAATGTATCCGGTTTCTAAACCTGTTCGACAACGTCTTAGAGATGTCAATCCCCGAAAGGCCCCTGCTATTAAGGTAGAGGTAGAGAAACTACTTAATGTTGGCTTCATCTACCTGGTTCCCTTGACTGAATGGGTATCCAATCTCGTTCCTATGAATAAGAATCAAGGAACCATCGGTGTATGCATGGACTTTCGTTACCTAAACAAATCCTGTCCTAAAGAAAACTTCCCGACACCTTTCATCGATAAGATTTTCGACAAGTGTGCGGGAAGCCAAGCATTTTCTTTTATGGATGGATTTTCAGGGTATAACCAAATTCAAATTAAACCTGAGGATCAACACAAGACAACATTTGTTTGTCCTTCGGGTATTTTCGCTTACTGGAAAATGCCTTTCGGCCTTAAAAATGCTGGAGCAACCTTCCAACGTGCTATGAACTTCACATTCCACAATCTTAAGAATGTATTCGAAGCTTACCTTGATGATCTTTCTTCTCACTCTCGTAAGAGAGAAGATCACTCTAGACACCTTCGGCTTGTTTTTGAAAGATGTCGTTACTATAGAATCCAGTTCAACCCTCATAAGTGCATCTTTTGTGTTAGGTCTGGTCGTCTTTTGGGATTTCTATTTTTCGAGACAAGGATCATGGTAGATCCGTTAAAGGTTGAGGAAATACTTCGATTGCCTCCCCCGTGCACTATTAGACAACTTCAAGGTTTACAGGGGAAAGCTAACTTATTATGTCAGTTCATAGTAAACTATGCCAATATCACTCAAGGTTTCATGCATCTTTTGAAGAAGGACACCCCTTTCATATGGGATGAGTGAGCCCATAAGTCCTTCAATACTTTGAAGAAAGACTTGGTATCGATGCCTCTGCTGAAGTCTCCTGAATACAATAGGGATTACTTTATTTATATTGCTGCGTCCAAAGAGATGATTGGTATGGTTTTGGTTCAGGAGGATGATGAGCTTCGCGAGCACGTGATCTACTATCTTAGTCGGTCCCGAGCTTAATTATTATCACGTTGAAAAGATAGCTTTGGCTTCCGTTCACGTAGTCCAACGTTTACGCCATTATATATTGCTTTGAAAGACTACTTTGGTTGTCGATGTCAATCCAATTCAATACATCCTTACCATGCATATCATATGGGGAAAATATAATAAATGGATTTTCATTTTACAATAATTTGATCTCGATTTCGCTTCTGCAAAATCCAAGAAATCACTAGTCTTCGCAGAGTTAATATCCGACTTTCCATGATTAGATGAGGATGTTATCCATGTTGATTCTTTTTTGAATGAACACATTTTTCTTGTCTCGTCGTTTGACCCTTGGTATGGAGACATTGTTCTCTATCTTCAAAGTTTGAAGTTTCCTCAGCATCTCTCGCGAGATGATCGACGACGTGTAAAATACCAAGCTAAGAATTATACTATCATCGGTGACACTTTGTATCGTCGAGGAATAGGCAATATCCTACATCATTGTTAACTCACAGGGAAGCTGAGTCATTCCTAAATGATTGCCACAGTGGGGATTTTGGTGGTCATCTATCCGGGCTTGCGAAAACCCAAAAATTTTTGCGAGCCGATTATTTATGGCCTTCTATCTTTAAAGATTGTATTGAAGTAGTTAAGAAGTGTCACCCCTGCCAGGTGTTCACTCAAAAAATGCGCTCGCATCCAACCCCTTCACCTACTCATTATCGTCAGTCCCTTCACCAAGTGGGGGGGAGAACTTCGTAGATTGAAACTCAACCTCGGTTGGGGGGAATCAACACATTATTGTGGCCATAGACTACTTTAATAAGTGGGTCGAGGCCATTCCTACAGTTAAATATGATGGGAAGACTACCACCTTCTTCATATTCAATCAAATTATTGCCCGATTCGGTATCCCGAGTGAGATTGTCACTGATCATGGCAGTCACTTTTAGAATGAAATGATGGAAGAAATAGCATCTAAGCTGGGGTTTAGACATGGTCATTCTTATCCTTATTACCCCCAGGAAAATATACAACTAGATGCCATCAACAAGTCTCTGAAGACCATTTTGCATAAAACTGTCAGCCAGAGTAAGTCCGACTGACACATTATGCTATATCCCTCACTCTGGGCATACCGAACCTTAGTCAAGACTGCCACTGGATTTTACCCTTTCTAGTTAGTACATAGTGTGGAGTCGATTTTACCTATTGAATGCAAAATCCCTTCTCTTAAGTTGGTAGTCACACTCCTACCTGACACTTCCGATATCGAGCGACACCTTGTACACTTAGAGAGTCTTGACGAGCAGCGTCGAGACACCTCTACAACTATCGAGGTGAACAAAAGATGTGTCAAGGTCAAATACGATAAGTCTGTCTGTCCTCAGTTGTACACTGAGGGTGACTTGGTCCTCTTATATGATCAAGCCAAAGAACCATCGGGGGCAGGCAACTTTAAACCCATGTGGCACGATCCTTATATCGGGTGACATGTCCTGGAAAAAGAAGCCTATGAGTTAGAATACTATGAAGGGAATATGTTGGCCAAGCCTAGGAATGGGCTCTACTTGAAAATATACTATGCTTGAACCTCAAGATTAGGCGTAACTCTTTGTATACTAATGTAATTTAGTGTATATATGTTTTCCATTTCTTTTCGTCTTCATATTTCTTATCGATTTTTCCCTTGGTTGGAAGATGTCAATGGAGTCTTCGGTCTACTTAGGATTTGCAAACGGATCCAGTCGTCATACACAGAACTTGGCTTCCACCGCTTGGGTGGTTTACTCACCCGAGGGTCTACTGGTGTCTTAAGGTGGCGTATGCCTAGGGCCATCCATGAATAATGTGGCCGAATATAATGTTGTTATAGAAATTTTGTGTGATGCTATCTCACATGGTATTCACTCTTTATAAGTTCACCTAGATTCCCAATTAGTAGTATGCCAGTTGAACGACAATTACCAAGTGCGTGATCCTACTTTACTCTGACGATTCCTACGGGTATGTCTTTTAGAACGACATTTTGATTTTATTACTTATTATCACATTCCTAGGAGTTCTAATCATGTATCTGATGCTTATTCTAATTTCATTTTAGTTTGGCATTTGTCACATAAATAAAGCAAAGAAAGCCATCTCATCAATGTACACATTGTAATATAAGTAAAGCCGAAGATCCCTGTTTTATATATATTTCAAAAAATATGGTGTTTATAGTACAAAATTGGGGCTAACACCCTCAATACACATATATATCCGATACTACAATATCCACGACATTTACACCTATGGCTCCGGATGTGTGTCATGATAAAAAACTACGACGTTTGCGAGACACTGAAAGAGTCGCACCCAAGCTTTGGGCACACCAACCACTTGCCGCTACATGGCTTCTGAAAAATCCTCTACCTGAACCATCAGAATCCTATGAGTCAAATGAGACAGGTTTCTCTGCACATTTGAAGGACTCTCTCAGCTTCTCCTCCCGCCGCCTCATCTCCCTGGTTCCTTCGACGATGTCAGGGAATCCTATTTGGTCGTCACAAACCCATGTCTGCATCACACATTTAGTGTCTAGTTAGTACTTAAGCACCATCCAAAAATATTTTTGTTTTAATATACAAAAATACAAAAAAAATAAATATTTAAAAACATTTGACATACCTATGTACCCATAGGCAGTCCCTGGTGGGAGTGGCATGTTAGGGTCCCCTTTGAAGTCGATCCCTTCATAGGGGTAGTCATCTAGAGAAATGACCTGTCGCCTTCACCAGTAGAAGAAATCCTCGTTGCAGGGTGTGGGAACCCTACCTCCCCCTGCTGTCTCATTACCTCGATCCACCGTGCCATGGATGGATCGCGAGGTCCTCTCAGAAGAATCTCTACTCTAGGTCCCAAACTCGGAACTCGCTCGAAGAAAAAGATGCATAAGATAGAGGCAAACCTAAAGTTCCTTTTGCTACCTTGTTTTCATTCTGTCAACTGACTCTTCATATTAGCTAGTAGTGAGGTACACCAATCATATATTGTGGGTCTCAAGAACTCTACAACATAGAACATGACATGCCTCGATGCCTGGTGCAACGAAGTTGATCCTGTGATCCTGGTCAATACGAGGACAACAATATTGAGGCTGAGATTGTTTATCGCTCGGATGGGGAGTTGACTCCCGAACTTCGGAGTCCATGCTACACAGTGAGAATTTATGTAATCCTCTATTTTCATACCGCTCCCAACTTCCTGGGATTTGAGGTTCACGACCTCACCTTGTCGCGATAACCCAGTCAAAAAATATATATCCTCTACTTCAATCCTCAATGGTTTCCCATCGAGGTTGAAGCTTTCACTGTCAGGGTCCCAATAATCCACAAGCATCTCAAGTAACCTCACCTAGGCCCTCATCCATTTGAGTGCCCAAAATTTATATAAGCCACATCTTTTCAAGGCCATCTGAGCCCCCAAATCTCTGTCCACAACAACATCTACCTCCTCGAGCTCCCTTTCCCTCCATTCTAACACCATCCTGCTAGATAAAAGTCAAATTTTGAGTTAGAAACTATAGAAATCATTGATCACGGACTTGTACGCGAGATAATTTGTTTATAGTCTCGTATAGGGATGAGTATATGTGCCTTGTATTTTTCATAGGCGTGTATAAACTCACGTATACGTGACCCGATGACTGGTAGCCTGCGTACACCGAGTTACCCTATTTGCGCCATAATATACTTAAGATTTGAAACCTAATTTAAAAATTTAATCCACTAGAAAGGAAGAGGAGGGGAAGAGGAGTTACCTGGTCCAGACGGTTTCTGATTTCGTCGCCTAACGCTCCTGCAATCACCAGTTGAATATCAGAGGTAATTTGGTCCAATTTTCACTATTTGGGTAAAAAGTCAAAATGACAGTAATTTTTGGTTTTGTTACTATTTACAACAATTTTTACCCACTTTCTACAGTTTTGAGTCATTTTTTCACATAAAAGACTAATACAACAGTGGATTGAGTTGGTTTTTGTAGTTTTCACCAGGGATTCTTGCAGATTTCAATGTTATGTTGGTCGTTCGTAACCACGGGCAGGTATTTTCACTACCCAACATATATGATAGGTATCCATTCCACCATGCACTTTTGCATTGTCCTATAACTATCACTTTTATGCCTTAGGTACCAACCCATTTGTTGCGACAAAGAACCTTACATCTGCTATAAGACGTGTCGTTATCCAGTGGTAGAGACTTACCAAACATGGGTTCCCTAGTTAGATCCTCTGCTTCATTTGGTGCCCATCCAGATATTTTTTCCATAGGACCGGGAGTGCCTTATAGCTACTACATGAGTTTATGCTGAGCCTCATTTCTCACTCATAAACATGCTTCCTTATACCTAGAGGACTCCCAACCGAGTTTAATTTAAGCTCTTTTCCAACTCGTCTTCAAAAAGTGAAAAGATTGTTGAGTGAACTTGTCTCTTTCACACTCATAAATTGGATTTGAAAGGATGTCTATTTGGCACAAATTTATCCCTTTTTCACACCAAATAGACTAAATGTCATGAAAAAGGACATTTTTTGGCATTAATTTGTGATTTCATCTCATGCCCTTGCTTGCAGTATTGAGCCTTTAGCCGATTGTCGCTTTGTGTTATAAACTGTTTGCCTCAGTAGTTTTGCATCCTCAAACAAGCAGAGCCTCGTTTATATCCTTCGCAATTTGACACCCTGTACCTAGGAGGGAACATTCCCCCGAGTGTCCATATCCTGCATGCATCTCCTTGCATTGAGCATAGGTATGTTCCACTGCTGGAACTAGTTTTTCTGACTTGTGACACTCGTTTCCTCCTTTGTATCATAGAATTCATTTGTCTATGAAAAAACAAAAAAAGACAGGTGAGAAGAGAGTATTATCTTATATTGGCAGCAGTCGTGTCGCCTTTGAAAGGAGCACAAAGTTATTGAGTCCATTTGTCACCACAATTTTGGGTTTAGCATGGCCTTAGGAAGCTGAGCTCGTTACAGAGTCTTCTCTACCAACTGTTTACTCTTCCAATCCCTAAGGAGAATTTCATTGATGCCTCCTGCATCTCATGGTTTCATCATTGAATTTATGTTGCCAGAGTCTTCCATATGTCTCTTTCTCTTGTTCAAAGGAATTCTATCAACATGTGTCGACCATTTATCAGAACTCTTGACTTTTCATGTCATCCATACCCTCAGTTTGTCTCAGAATCACATGATACTGTAGTCCTATCATGCACCTCGGTCTTACTTTCATCATTAGTAGGTAGCCTTGAAGCCAACAATCAACATTTCATCATTGATCGTTGACTGGGTGGTTTCCCTTGTGTTCGACGACAATACATCTATTCACACATTGGGATTCATGCAGTGTCTTGGATGCCATTAGCCTTATTGGTGGTTTCCTCGCCTTTGTCAATAGTTTCCCTCATTGGATGCTATTTAGAGGGTATTTTTCATGTATCACTTGCACTTGGCACATGTGAAAGATGCACAGGGTCTTTGGTTTGTGAACATGTTCTTTGTCCAATTTCATCCAAATCTTGAATCTCCTGCTTTGTACCTCGTGTTGAATGATGAGAGATTCTTTAATTCTCTCCTTCCAGCGGGCCTCCTTCCATCGACTTCAACTCATATATTCTAGAAACAATACCTAGAGTCTTATGAGTAGCTTGAGGCTTGCAGTCATTAGTGGCAGGTTCTCTCACCATCGACAGTTGGGAATACATCAATGTCTACTCATTGATGGATTCTTCAGGTGTTCGACTTCGACTCCTTTATTCAAACTTGTAAGAATGTACTCGGTGCCTTGATACCTACTTTCATTATTGGTAGGTTGTCTCACATTTGTTAACGGTATACCTCAATGACCAGTAATCAAACGATGTCTCCTTGTGTTCAACCTCAACTCCTTTATTCACATGATGTAGACTTTCACCCTTAGTGGATTGTGTATAAGACTTGAAGACATTAGTATGTGGCCGCAACTTTCTTGAGTTGTTGCTTCCCTTTCATTGGACCAATACCCATATGACTTCAGTAATCATGGGAGATCATATTGTACTCTATTGTATATAGATATCTTCATATTGGTTTTGAGATTGGTTCTACTGGGGCTTGTTCATGACTATGACAACCTTTGGCATGTAACCACATTTTTTTTTTCCTATTCACGACAGAGACAATTGTTTGGTACATTTTCACATGGATTTGCAATGTAATTCAAATTGGCAGCCGTGTATGCAAAATCAATGGAGAATGTAATGAACAACTAGTTCTTCCAGCTGGTTCCCCATCACTCCAATTTTGGGTTGTTTATAATGTATTTCGGCCATCGCAGATACTCCTCTGACCTCACACATTAGGGGGAATCTGTTATAGCAAGATTTGCCTCACCCTATACAATCTTGCACAAAAGGATTTTTTCCATTTCCCTATGCAGAATTATCATCCCTGTTTGTAAATCCCAGAGCTAAAAATACATATTTTTCCACATGTACGCACCTTGCCTACTATACAACATGCGTATAAGTAGGATGCACCACTACAATGCACGTACATCGGTATTTGTGCCAAAAATAAAAAATGGAGTCGGGTTTCCATGTCAATACAAGAGATCTATGATCCTTGGCCTTTCATATATTGGAAACATTTCGAATCGGCCCTTCAGTTCCATTTGAAGGCTATAAATGGGCCAATTTCGAGCTATGGAAAGAAGGAGAAATAATTCAACATTGAGAGAAAAGTTACTCTGGATAAATTATTTACTTCATATTGAGTCTGCATCCCTTTTTCCTTTAAGTCTGAAAACAGTGTTCAACCCCCAATCTCTTCCCTTATTTGATTGATAACTTCATTGTCTCTCTTCCATGAGCTTGCCTTTGGTGGAGGATTGAAGTGGTGGAGGTCCAACTGGAAGGAACTTAGTTTCTCGCTTTCAAAATGTGCCGACATGAAAGTCTGTAACATTTTCACTTCTGCTGATCATATATTAATAGAAATACTCTTTTATCGTCCAATTGATATCTTGTAAATATTTGAATTATTATTCCATGGGCGTATTTGTCATGTTTATTAATGGATTATGCTATGGAATGTGCTAAAATCATAAAATATCACCATATGCTTGCTTTTCTTGGTTGTTGAGGACTCATTGTAGGTATATTGCTTTGGGTCAAGTGCTCAACAATGGACTTCATCGAATGTTTGGATGAGGTAGGCCTTTTATCTTGTCTTGTTAGCATATTTGTTTACATAACATACTTGAGAATGGAGTTGATTTCTGTAGTCATTTCCGTCTGTTGTGGTTTACCCTAGCCATAGAGAGATTTTCCTTGTAAAAAACATCATTTTATAGTAGCATATTTCCGGAGCTGTTTCTATCGTTCATTAGACCAGTACCTATATGAATTTAGTGATCATGAGAGATCAGTTTGTACTCCATTGTATAAATATATATTCAGATTGATTTTGAGACTGGTTTCCACTGGGACTTGTTCGTGACTATGACAACCTATGGAATGTGTCCACCTTGTATTTCCTATTCATGGTCATGAACAACAATTTGGTATATTTCCACATGGATGTGCAGTGTAATTCAATTTGGCAGCCATGTGTACAAAGTCATCATGGATTGCAATATTCTCATGAGCAACTAGTTCTTCCAACTGAGTCTCCATTACTCCACTTCTGCAAATTATAATGTGTTTCGACCATCACATATACTCCTTTGACCTCACACATTAGGGGGCATCTATTGCAACTAATATTTCCTCACCCCATGCAACTTGCTAACATGGCCTTTCCATTTTCCTATGCAGACTTGAAGTCCCCTTTTGTACTTCCTAGATCTAAAAAATCATATTTTTCCACATATACACGCCCTACTAGTTAGACATCATGCGTATACGTAGGTTGCACCACTACAACCCACGTACATTGGGTTTGGTGCTCAAAATTAAAAATTGTGTTGGGTTTCCATGTCACATCACAAGATCCATAATCCTCGACCTTCCATACACTGGAAACGTTCCGAATTGGCCCTTCAGTTCCATTTGAAGAGGCTATAAATTGAGACATATCCAAGCTGTGGAAGGGGGAGAGAATTCAACTTTTGAGAGAAAAGATACTTTGGAGAAATTTCACTTCACATTGAGTCTGCATCCCTTTATCCTTGAAAGTATGAACACATTGTTTATCCCCCAAGCTCTTCCATATTTGATGGAGAACCTCATTGTCTCTCATATATGAGCTTTCCATTGGTGGAGGATTGAAATGGTGGAGGCCCAACTGGAAGGGAATTAGTTTCTCGGTTCCGAGACATGCCGAAAAAAAAGTTTGTCACTTGTATACTTCTGTTGATTATCTTAATAGAAATACTCTTTTCTCATCCAATTGATATCTTACAAATATTTGAATTATTATTCCATGGAAGTATTTGTCATGTATGTTGATGGATTATGATATTTTATATGCTAACATTATATATTATCACCATATGTTTGCGTATCTTGGTTTTTGAGGACAAGTTGCAGGTATAAATACTTGAGTTGCATGCTCAATGGTGGTCTTCATTGAATGTCTAGACAAGGTAGGATCTTTATCTTGTCTGGTTAGCATTTTATAGCATACTTGGGATTAGAGTTGATTTCTGCAGTCATTCCGTCTATTGTGGTTTACCCCATTCCATAGAGTGATTTTCCTCATAACAATTGGGCCTAACTACTCTTGTTTGACGTGGGTGAAGATCATTGCCATATTCATTTCTTTAGGAAAACAATCCTAAGCTTCTCATGTATCTTTCCAGCATGCTTCTAAAAACTTCTCCCAATCACTTTGTCTCTTTTCCTAGTAAGAGTTTGGTGGTGGTGCATGAAGAGGGGATCGATATTACATGATATTACTGATGCCTCTATCTAAAAGGAATTTGTGCAATAGAGTTGGTATTGTGCAGAAAAAATGTTATGGAAATTGTCGTAGAATCTTTCTTTTATTTTTTCGTCTGACGTTCTTTCCTCAATTGATTTCTCTTCATAGTGTTCTTTGGAAATTCGTTCGAAATCCATTAATTAATTTGGATATTAACCACTTGTCATTTATAAGTTTATTCATTAGTGGGTCGGTCAATGTATTTTTTAATTTCTTTCAGGATCATCTCAATAAATATTTCGCGAGTCTCTGTGAAGAAATGGGCTCTTGCCTCTACCAATGTCATTCGATTTCTATGTGAGTAATTCTTCAAGTAGTTTTTGATATTTATGTCCCACCACTCACATATTTGTTTGAGGCTCAACATCTATGTGTGCATTATCTTACATGCTCGGATTTAGGAACTATTGGCAACATAACCAATGTTGTAATATAGGGGTTTGTATGAAAATGTTATCAGTATTCCTTCACACAGAGCAATATAAAACAATATACGAATACAAAATCACACAAATGGAGAAGAAAAGGAAGAGACCACAAATTAATGGGCAGACCATCAATAAGCACTTTATTACGATGTCAACAACAACTCATTAACCAACTTCTATATTATATGGATGCCGATATTTATAATCATGATTATGTTACAAGGTAGTTCAAACTATCTAACTACCTAGGTTGGTTGACCCGATTGAGTGGTCCACTGACTTACAAAATCAACTACATTCTCAGTCGACTATCCTTTTAATCTGGTTGACTGTTGGTTCTCATCGTCTGGGTCGAATAACCCTTCCAACACCTTCTCTCCTACAAATGCTTAATGTTTTATGATTTTAATTTTAATTTCTTATTGGTTTTACCTCATTCATTTCATTTCATTATTGGTTTTATCTTATTAATTTCAATATTTTCCTCCTCAATTTTAACTTTCATCATTTTATCCTATTGAGCCTCTAGTATCTACTATCATATTTAATTGTTGATAACTAATATCTTTTAAATTCTATTTTAATTTTCACAAATCATTCCTCCCCCATCTTTTGTCATTATAGCTCCATTTTTTAAAAGACAATACCCTTTTTTTCATTTCATTTATTCCACTGATAAAAAAAATCCCCCTTTTCATGTTTATTCATTTCTTAAATCAAAATTTCCCCTTTATAAATGATTTTAGTTCATTTGTACACCTTTTCAAAAATTTCTCTTATTTTTAAATTTTCATATTAAATTTGTCCTATTCTTGATCCAGATGGATCATTATATAATTTATCATCTAATTTGGTACATTTTGGGTGGAAATTTAGAGTTATTGTCTTGTAGGACCCCTTTTAGGGGCATGTCCTACTTTGTTGATTTGGATTCCATAAACTTTTAGAGCCTGTTCGAGGCCTTAAATGACAATTTTTTGGAGAGAACTTTGTGAACAAATTTCTTGTCCTCTCAATGTTGTTCTACACATCATGACACTTCCAATGGTGTGAAAATATCCTCAATTGGAGTTCATATGTAGAAGTTACACCTCTTGCAAGTTGAACTACCTTGTTGACCACCATGATGTCAAGTGAATGCCATGGAAACTCACATTACTAACACATGTGGAGCTAGTTAGGTGTGGAATTTCAAGAAGATTATAGATTGTCCAAAACCCTAACATTAATTGGCAGTTGAGGCATGCAAACTCCCTAATCTTAACTCCAATTGAGGAGATTTTCACACCATTTGAAGATTCACAATGTGTAGAACAAGGGCCACTAGGAAAGGAAGGGGTTTAAATAAAGAGCCACTAGTAAAGGAAGGGGTTTCATTTTGATTGTGTTGATTATCGTTCCATATTTGAGAAAATCATTTCAGAGTGGAATATTGAAGAATAAAAGAGGAAGTATAAGATCTTATAGCATCCATATTGGCTATAGTTTCCATGGACACTCCATAGTGAGTGCCTCTTTCTATGTATTTTCATTTCATAGCTGAGAAGAAAAGAGTGGAGCATAGGCCTCACCCTCTAGCCAAGTTTTTCCCGTATCGATTTTTCCAAAGGTACATCTTATGTTCATTGTGTGGAAGGTGTGTTATTTGCCTAACTTCTTTTATTTTAGTTTATTCCAATATTTCACACATTACGCTAGTAACATTAAATATGAACATTGCATAATAAGGGATTTAAGAATATTGTAAGATTCATTGTGATGAGCTAGTCCAATGGAATATCCACAACAATTTATAGATCATATTAGTATCATGATAGCTTTATTTGGGGTTTTTATGGGAAGTTGCAATATCTAAGAAGTGGCGTAAGAAAGAAGTGTTAAAACCATAACCATGGTGAATGAGTACAATGATAACAATCCATAGGATGAGTTGGAGGAGGGATTTTCAAAGATGGAAGCATAAGTAGCTAACATCTCTTGTAACATGGACATCCTAATGGAAACTTTAGAGAATAGGTTTGGACCTTTTAGGGAGTTTCGTATCTCTAAATCAAAATATGAATCAAGCAGGAAATCTAGAGATAATGAAGATCTAGGAAAGGAGTAAAACAATGAGCTAGAGAAAGAGAGACTAAGTTCCATTTCCATTGCTTCTTCCCAATATCCATTTAAAATGGAAGCAAAAGTGGACATCAAACCCTACCAAGGTGAGCTTGATGTTGTTAACTTGAATAAATGTTTGCAATAGTTAGAAGTTTATTTTATGTTCATAACATAGGACAAGAGAAAAATAATTTATTTTCCTGACTAAGGTCAGAGGGGCATGCCCAAAATTTGCGGAAAAGTCACATGAAGACACTTAGGTTGGAGGGAGATACCATAGTAATCAATTGGAAGGTGTTTAAAACCCTCATTAAACCCCATTTCTACCCTATTGGGTATGGAGAGGACCAATGGATATGTTGGCATTACTTCCAACAAAATCAAGGGTAGAGTGTGCAAGAGTACACCACCGAGTAGAGAGTAGCTTAGATGTAGTTGAAAATATTGTTTGCACTAAAATGTAGAAGGAGTTGAACAAAAGTATCCTCCATCCCAAGGAAGATAAGGAGATGACTAAAATCTTCCATATTAATATCCATGTCAAGAATACAAAGGTGGATACTCTATTTGTTTTTGGTTCATAGGCCAACCTCATAGTAGAATATCTGGTCAACAAGATTGGATTTGAAATTCATGACCATCCTCACCCATATCCATTGGGATGGGTAAACAAGGATGCAATTCTCAGGGTCACTAATCAGTGTAAGATCAAATTTTTTATTAGTACAAACTATATTGATGAAGTGTAGGTAGACATAGTACTACCTGATGTGTGTGGTGTAGTTTTTGAAAGCCCCTATATGTATATAAGGGATGAAATCTCCATTAGGAGGGAAAAATAGTACTTCCTGACTAAATATTGGAGGCCCTTAATCATCAATGCACACAAAGGTAAATCCAAGATCTCTTTGGTAAGCATTAACCAAATAGAAATTGATCAATTCAAGTAATAATTTTATATTACTCCTTTTAAGAGAGAATTAGCTAGGAGATGAATCAATAAAAGTAAAGGTATCTTTGGAGAGTTGTACTAAAAAAATGGAAACATTGGTTGGAGGATATTTTGATTCATATAGGGAAGTGTTATAGGATTTTAAAGGGTTACCACCCAAGAGGAAAGTGGAGCATGAGATATATTTTTTTCCTATCCCCCCATTGCCAAACAGTGGGTTGCACAAAAATCCCATCCTAAAAGCAAATAAAGTGAAGAAATAGTTGAAAACATTAATGGAGCATGAAGTAATTTGACCAAGTACCTCACCTTATGGGTCACCTATAATCATAATACCTAAGAAGGTGAAGGCTTGGAGAATGTGTATTGACTACAAAACTTTTAAAAAGATCACTCTCAAGAATCGATACCCTCTACCTAGGATCAATTAATTGCTAGATCCACTTTATATGAAAAACTAGTAATGCCTTTTGGTCTATGTAATGCACCAACTACATTTATGCATTTGATGAATAATGTATTGTGCCCCTATCTAGATTCAATTTTAATAGTGTACTTATATGATATATCATTTTATGACTCTACTTGGGAAGAACATATATAACACCTCATGCAAGTGTTAGAGATTCTAAAAAAAACATCAATTGTTGGCAAACCTTAAGAAATGTGAATTTTTCAGTAATTGTTGGTACATTTGGGATATGTGATTGGTGGAGGGGAACTCAAGATAGATCCCATGAAGATGGATGCCATACTAAAATGGTCAACTCCTACGAATGTCAATAAAGTTAAGAGATTTGTTGGGGAGGAACAATACCTATGACAGTTTATAACATTCTTTTTACCTGTGGTTGCACCACTCCATGCCATATCAATTAGCGACAAGAGTTTCCAGTGTGGAAAGAATTAGTAGAGATATTTGATGAGATGAAACTAAAGATCAATTGAGCACAAATTATTGCATTTTCTAATTTGGAAATGGAGATCGATGCAAGTGGTTATGCTATGAGAGTGGTATTGATGCAATGAGGTAAGCTGATATACTGCCATTACAAAATGTTTCATGGTGGAGTCCCAAACTACCTTACATATGAAAAGGGAATCTATGATTTGGTTTAAGCTATTAAGAAATGGAAGCACCATCTGATGGAAAAGGAGACCATCATCCACATTGATCACTATCCATTGTTTCATTATATAATGCATACTTTGTTGTACCAACAATCTTAGTAAGAGAAAACAAGGTTTATACCATCTCCTATCTATACCTACTAGACCCCGAGAGAGAATCTCCATGGGTTTCATGGGTGGTTTTCCAAGAAAAAGGAAGGGACATGACTATCTATTTGTGGTAGTTGAAAGGTTTAGCAAGATGTGAATTCTCATTCCTTGTAAAAAGACCATCAAAGGATAAGAGAAACAAACATGTTTTTTGAGAAGGTTTGGGTACATTTTGGGATACCAAGGAGAATCATATCATATGGAGATACTATATTTCTTAGTGCCTTTTGGACTACACTTTGGAATAATATGGACAAAAAGTTGAAGAGATTTACATCTTTCCATCCACATGCATATGGGGAAACATAAGTAGTGAACATGACATTGGTTTATCTTTTAGGGGGTTAAAATCAAAAGAATACAAGGACTTGGGATGAAAATGAGATTTATATTCAACACTCTTATAATAGAGAAATCCAAACCTCCAATAGTAAGTCCCCTTTTGAGACTTTCTATAGGTATTTTCCACCTTCACCCTTGAATTTTGTATATGGATAGCAGGGAGGAGTTAGGGAAGACACCACAGAGAAGCACTAAAGGTTGAAAAAATCGTTGATAAGATAATGAAGATCCATTTGCAAGTACATGTGACATCAAAGAAGTAAGAGGAAAAGTACAAGTCCTAACATGATCACCACAAAATTGAGAAGACATTCAAGGTGGGATACACAATTTTGTTGCATCTAAACAAATAAATGATATAGGGTCTTGGTAAGAAGTTCAAGGCTTTGCAGTATGGTCCTTTTGAAGTATTGGAGAAGGTGGGTGATAATTCCTACCAATTCACTCTACCCCCATATATGTTCATTTACTCAGTACTGAATGTGGAAAATATGAAACTCTATGAGCCTTCCATAATGGACCAGGAAAGTGATGATAAAGTCCTACTTACCATAAATGTCTTAGAACAAAAAGCTTAGGTTGAGCTAGCAAAAGATATTGTTTTGCAGAAGAAATCTAGAACAACCAGAGGGGTGTAGCATGAAATCTCCCAAGTTGGGTTGAAAGGATAACTTCCAAGCAAGGCCAAGTGGTACTCCAAGGAGAAGGTATAAGAATTTTTTTTCTCACCTCCATCAATAAAATATTTTTGGGACCAAAATCCTCCCTAAATGGGGAGGTATGAGCCATATAATTTGCCATCTAATTTTGCACATTGTGGGTTGAAGATTTGGAGTTATTGGCTCTTAGGGACCATTTTATGGGCAAGTCCCTCTTTGGTGATTTATGGTCTAGAAAATTCTAAACCTTGTTTGAAGCCTTAAACAATCATTTTTGGAGTCAAAACTTTGCAATTGAGATTCCCACTGTCTCAACTCTATTCTACACATTGAGAGCTTTCCAATGAAGGGAAATCGCCTCAATTAGAATTTGTATTAGGAAGTTATGCCTCCCACAAGTTGACCTACCTTGTTGACCACCACGATATCAAGTGGATTCTACCTCAACTCACATTACTCAGACATGTGGATATATTCATGTGTGGAATTTGAAGAATATTCTAGAGGGTCTAGAACCCTAACATTAATTGGGAGTTGAGGCATGCAAAAACCCTGACCCTAACCCTAGATGGCTATTAGGCTATGTTAAATATTGGGCCACTGTGAAAGGAAGGGGTTTCATTCTTATTGTATTGAATAATGTTCCATAGTTGAGCAAAGCATTTGTGAGTGGGATATTGAAGCATAATAGAGGAATATATACCACAACAACCATACTATCCACGATGTCCATGGAAACTCCATAGTGAGGGCCACTTTCTTTGTATTTGCATTTCATAATTGAGAAAAAAAGAATAGAGCATATGACTCACCATCTAGAGAGGTTTTACATGTATTGGGTTTTCCCAGGGTACATCTTGTGTTCATTATGTGGATGGTGTGTTATTTGCTTTGCTTCTTTTATTTTAGTTGCATTTTATTCCAATATTTCATGCCTTAATCTAGTAATATTAAATTTGAATCTAAAGTAAAACATTGCAAAATAAGGGATTTTAGAATATTGTAAGATATTTTGTGTTGAATTGGTCCAATAGAATATCCATGACAATTTACATATCAATTCTTTTAAGTATCTTATTCTATTTCAGCTATCATTAACTCATTTAGCTTTTATTTTTTAGATATTATATTATTTCATTTTAACCATTGACTATCGATTAATTTTTAACATTACTCCTTTAACCTAAACAATTTTTTTATCTTTCATTTAACCTACATCTCTCATATAACAATAACTTATCATCTTTTTCTTCTATATTCCCATTTTGCCTATTTTTAACTATCTTAACTATTTACATATCAAGCTATCTTCATTATCACTCAAGATACATCCAATTGACTATTACCCATGCATATTGTATCCACAATTGTGCTTAGATTATTTATTAACTTTTAATAATACATTCCTTCTATTTGACCATTCCCTCTCACTATATTTATTTTGTTAGTTGTATTAGCTTGACCATGACCCCTTAAAAATAATATTTTGTTAGTTGTATTAGCTTGACTACAGACCCCCTTAAAAATAATATTATTTTGTTATTATTTTATTCTAACAATCCATATTCTTCAGAACTCTATTTATTAAATCCAAAAGTTTACTCTTTTCTAGAAATTTCACTATAATCATTTTCCTCATTATGGTAGGTTTTTTAGGGTTCCATAAATTGCTTGAAACCTCCATTTTGCCTCTGTAGAAGTCTTTAGTAGATTTATAGAAGTCTTTAGTAGATTTATAGAAGTCTTTAGTTCATAGGCATAATTTATTATATTTTTAATATATTGTACAATCCAAAAACCCTTAGTGCTAAAATTTCTACCTGGGAAACTAGACCAACAACAAAGGTATATATCATCCAACCAAATATACTATTTATGGAGAGTCCAAAAAACTTAAAAACCAGAGTTCTGTTGAGCATCAAGGCCTGGCTACTGGGGTAAAAAAATATTATTTCTAAAAAATAAGGATTGCTAGGGAACCCACTTCATGGGGCCGAAGGCCCCTCGCCTGAGGTATGAGGGTGAACCGATTGAGCTTCATGGTGCCCTGGAGGTTGATGACAAGATTCTTGAGGTAGGCGAGTGAGGATCTCTCAAACCATCAAGTGTAGGCCATCGAGCTGGAGCAGGACCGTGATTTGCGTGTCTTCTATGGTTTGAAGCATTTGACCCAGACACGTATTGAGGTGCCAATAGATATTGATTGTCCTCCAATAACAATTTTCCTTGCCCCTGATGTGTTCAACATCTGGGACCCAATGGATAGTGGTCTCAACTAATTCATAGTCCCAGAGTCATCTCTCGCTCCTCTCATTGATTGTGTCTTCCCGCTTTCATCCGTGATCTCTCCTGGATTTGCCGAGGGTGTTTGAAATGCCTTTTATATTCTGGAATCAATATTCTAACCCTCCTCTGACTTTAAAGGAAGTTTTCCGGAGACCGAGTCACGCTTATAACCAAGAGGATATCCATGTCTGGGAGCCATGTTATCTCCCATGAGTTCAAACAAGGTACCATATTAAGAGAGGATTACCAATATATCTCTCACTATCAACGAAGGGGGATCAAAAGGTCTGAGCCATGCTCTCAAGCTGCAAAGCCAACATCAAAATTTCATTAAGTGTTGTGTTCCTTCTCTAAGGAGAGGCGATCATCATATGTGATCCAGGGATCTTTAATGACTTGTTGGTTGAGTTTTAATTTTGTACGCATTAATTAACCATTTGAGAAACTTAGGCTAAGAATGAGGAAAGAAGAGAAGCCAAGCCAAAGCCATTTTGAGGTAGAGAATCTTTGAGGAGGAGACGTTGTCGAACCATTTATGGGAGCTACGGACGTCCCTTTTGCGTCAAGCTGTATGGCCCTAGAGATTTGGATGAACATGACCAGATCAGCCTTGTAGCCATTCGCATTGCAGCAATGTAATTTTGAGCTTTTGAGCAGAAATAAAGAAGCCTCCCCACGCATAGGCCTTAGACGAGGGCAAAGTTGCAGCCAACCCATCACAAGGCGGCTTCTGCCTATTCTTTGCCTTGATCTGCAATGCATATATACGTTAAATTCCTCTTCCTTCCTCATTATTTCACTAAGTTTCTCAAATGGTTAATTAACGCATGCAAAATTAAAACCCAACCATAGTCATTAAAGATCCACTGGATCAAGTGGTATCAGAGCTAGTTGACGCTTGATTTGAGTTTGCATGTTAACTAGGGAAAAGCTACTTCGTGGTGAAGGCGAGATTGTAGAAGGGGATATTGAGATTGGATCAAGAATGAGGACATCTCAAAGTGAGAATTTGGCATCGGAAGAAGGGATTTTTCAGGATTAGAAAGAGTTCCGGAAAACATCCCTTGCCATGTCGGAGATGGTGCAAGTTTTATACGAAGATTACTTGGAATGGGCGTCAACTTTTTAGTAATTCTTCTGGAAAAAGTGAAGAGGAAGAAGACCATCCCTCATATTCCTCCTTCACCTCCATCAACACCTCTCCTCTTCTTCAAGTTCAAGTTCTAAATCTAGTGGAAGAAAAATGTTCATAAGAATAAGAATTAAATGCCATTGTTAAAACTTGTTGTAAAATTTGAGTTGCCCATATATGATGGTGAAGTAAATTTAAAAAACTTGATAACCGGATCGCGTAGGAGGTATACACATGTGCAAATGTGCATCGTGAGGATGGGACCACGAATCAAGTTGGTACCCGGCGACGTTTGTAGGTGCCAACCTTAATCGCGGCAGAGCAAGTTGGAAAAAGGAACACAAAATGTGGGTAATGTGTATTTCCATCATGGAAGGATTTTTTTTTTTTTTTTTCACTTAGGAAACAATTCTATCCCTTTGGGTTATAAAACAATAATTGAATGGAAATCTTTAAAACTAAGAAAGGGACAAACAGCGCAAGAATACAACGATGGATTTAGAAACAGAACAATGTTGTACATTCCTTGGTAAACATGTCCTTATGAGGTATATAGGGAGGTTTGCTCGCGATACAGGGAACACCGCCATGCTTGGACCCACTAACCTTGACGAAGTTTCTATTCAAACTACATATATTGAAGCAGGGAAAAAAAAAGTTGGTGTATCAGGGGAATCATCACCAAGGAAAGAGGACAAGAGGAAAAGGTATGGCAATGGAAAGAATGCAAATTAAGTGGCAAAGAAGGAAGGAAAGTCCTCTTGCGCACACTGCAAGAAAGAGGGACATGACGAAGACAAATGTTGGTAGTTGCATCACCTGAATCTGATCCCAAGAAGAGGCCAAAGTGGTTCAAAGAAAAGAAGGAAATGCAAAACAGTGGTAACAACATCAAAGCCCACAGACCGTGGACGATCTGCGGTGATGAGTCTACGATTTCATTGGTTGGTATGACAGGCAAAAATGGTGAAGATATTGATTGTAGAAGCAAGTTGTTTCATATAAAATTAATCATGCAACACACTAAGATAGACACATTAATCTAATAAAATTTTAATCTAATCTAATCTCAGAAGAGTTTGTTAAGAAATTGGGATTAAAACACAAACTCATCATAATCATTACACACTTAAATTGATGGAGTTAATCATCATCAAATGTGCAATATCACAAGAACAAAGGTAATAATCAAATTTGTAATTTCATCTAAGCATGTGGATCTAAGTTACTTTGTGATGTTGTGTCGTTAAGAGAATGTTGAATGATCTTAGGTAGTCCATATACTTATTTGATCGTATAATCTTCTACAAGCATGAATCAATATCAATTCACTAAAGCATGCCATGATTATGTGGTTCATGCTCATCGTAAGTTAAAGAAAATAAACACTTCAAACAATGGTACAGCGAACTTAGTGCACGTATGCAACAAACCAATAATTGTTTCAAATGAAGTAATTGATCTTAAGCAAGAACAAAATATGGTTGTTGAATGGAAAATCAATCATAAGTTGCTTCAAGATAAGCCTGTCGCGATATTTTAAGCATATCGCCTTCATTTGCGCCGTTTTGATGTCGCCATTAGTAATGTTTTTCTTACATGGATGATATGGTTTCGAAGATGTAACAGTGGTTCAAATGCATAACAATATACCGCCTGTCATGATTGTGTTACAGTTGATCTTGATGAGATAGGTGCACAGGACATAGTTCAGAGATAGAGAGCAAGCTCGGTGGCCTATCCCGAGCTTTTTTATTGGTCAAGAATCTTTGGGGACCAAAGGTCTTATTGTGGGGAGGTGATCCGAAATCGGATCCGTAAGCTCATTGTATTTGAAAAATGCTCAGTACCGTTACTACGCTACCTTAAACATGTGCCATTAAGGCCCGGCTCGCCTTTCCCCGGGATTCCTGGTATATTTACTTTGTCAAACGGGTCTGCATGGAGAAGATAATACATTCTCGGTCCGGAAAGCTTCAAACAGTAAAAAATTGCCGATCGGCATTCCGCATTTAACGCCGACGTAAGTGTGTTCAGAGAGCGCTATGCGTGGCGTCTTTGAGTAGTGACATGCGGCGGTAGATTTTGGACATTTTTGCGCACGGAGGGCCTTATCCAGGGTGACACGCGGTCACCACCGAAGGCGACACGCGGGTATATGACTTAGCACCGGACGCGGCGTACCGATTTACATGATGTGGCGTAGAGTCAATCATGTGTGACATGGCATGATCTTATTATCGACGCGGGCGCTTTTGATTGGTCATTATCATTTAATAAGTTTGTGACACGCGGCATATTATGGTCAAATGGAGGGTGCCAATGCGGGTCAGCCATGGCTGCCATGGGCAACTCCTTTATTTGGTTTCGGTTTGTAAAATTATATTGAGGTCATGGGTTCTAACCGGACTTCCTTAACGGCCACGCCAATAACGACCAACGGACCATTGGGTGTTACTTGTAATATATACTAGTTAAAATTTGATTTAAATTTAAATTATGTTACCAAGTATGGGGTTCTGGTTTAGCCCCTACTGGCCAGGCCAGGGCTTAGCCCCGGCCCGCGGTCGTTTGTTGTATAATGTGACAAAACCCTATACCATATGCGAGGTTACAACCCACAGCCACGGTTATATGTTCTAGCCCGTGGATATATGGATGCGCCAATGGAACCGGGTGCTGGAGTGAAAGGGCAGGGCCAACGCATAGCCCAAGGGCTAGCGCTTGGCCACATGGCCCATAGGACCATTCCAGAAGGTGCGCGTGCCCAAGGCTAAGGGGATTATGCCCATATTATAGTTAGAAAGTGGGTTTTCTAACTGATTTTGGGTTTTTAATTAATGTTAAACCTATTTTTAATGGTTTTTATCCATTTTTGGGAGTTATTGGAGCCTAAATTTTAGGAGGAAGTTGGAGGTGAGCAACCAACTTCCCAGCTATATAACCAAGGCCTGTTTGAAGCCAGGGGACAACATTGAGGGCATTCAGAGAAGAATGATGCTGAAGAGAAGCCAAGCCAAAGCCATTTTGAGGCAGAGAAGCTTTTGAGGAGGAGACGTTGTTGGACCATTTCTGGGAGCTCCGGATGTCCGTTTTGCGTGCCGTTTTCTTTGCATGGTTCTAGAGATCTGGACGAACATGACCAGATCAGTCTTGTAGCCATTTGGCATTGCAGTGATGTAATTTTGAGCTTTTGAGTAGAAATAAAGAAGCCTCCCCCACAGAGAAAAAGGCCCGGAGACGTAGGCAAAGTTGTGCCGAACTCCGTTATCAATCTGCGTGTTATGGTTTGCTGTTTATTCTTTTATTTTAGATCTGCAAATGTATATATGGCTGTTATAATTCCTCTTCCTTCCTCATTCTTTCACTAAGTTTCTCAAACGGTTAATTAACGCATGCAAAATTAAAACTCAACCATAAGTCATTAAAAGATCCTACGGATCAATATGGGAGGAAATCATAGGGACATGAGTGAGTCTGGGCATCTGGAGGACACCTCATTACTCTCATTTATTTATTTTTTCCCTCCACCTTGCTGGACCTGCCTTGAGTTTCCTCTCGAATCCTTCACTGTGTGGGTGAAACATCATTCTCTTCTTTTCTCATTCTCGGGATTGGGTGCCTTCATTAACTAACTTAACTTCTGTTGTTGGATGCCGACGTGTGAGTCCCTCCTTCCTTTTCTAGTTGGCGATCAAGTGTCATTGACGTGTTTCCCTTTGTTTTGATGCTTGTCCTTTCAAGTGAGATGGTGAGTGATCTTGATATCATCCATCTGGATCTTTCCCCTTGGCCTCTCTGGAGTATTCCCCTGCGTTAAATGTTGTCGTGGGATTCTCAAGGCATAGTCTTGTCAACCATCGTCCTTGTGGGTAGCTAGCAGTCGGATGTCGTTCGATCGACAGGGAGCCCGATGGTTGTCGTGTTGATTGCACGTAGGAGGGGATGATCGATTTGTAAGGTCATTTATTATCCCCCCACTAGTATCGAGGATCCCCCCTTCATCTTCATTCTTCCTTAACTTTTCTTCCTAGAGAGGGTGCTCCTCTCTTGCTGGGAGGAGCCCCATGGCGCCTTCCCCACCTTTTTCTGATGAATGAACTATTTACCAAGTCTGAAGGTCGCTTAGGTGGTAGGTCTTGATGTGGATACGAGTCACGTCACGTCCTTCCCCATGGAACTTGGATGCTTGTAAATTCAAGCCCTGCCTTGCCATAGTTGGGCTTCCGCCCAATTTATTCTTCTCTCAGTTCCTCTCTGCCTTGAGGTCGATCTTGTTGTAGCTAATCCTTCTAGCTTCCTGAGGGGTTTGGTGCTTGCTTGGCCATTCCCCTTACTCTTGCTCCTAGGTGTAAATGTCTTGTCTTGTGATTTTGGAACAATCTTGGGAGAAACCCTCCTCCTCTGTGAGATTCCAGGGCTTGTCCCACAAATCCTCCTTAATCCCAAGGCTTTCATTAGCTAACCAGTCTGAGAGCTTGTTGGTTGAGTGCTTCACATGTCTGGGTATGATCATTGGCATTGAGGCCAACATTTGCTGAATGGCTTCCAGGCTAGCCTCTAGACGCCAATTTTTTTGTGGTTTTAGAAGTTGGGGAGTCATGTTGCAATCTTTTGAACATATTGATTACAATATGGGAGTCACCTTCTATGATTAGCTTGTCATAACCATGGGCCTTGGCTACACGGAGCCCTTCTTCCAACGCCTGAATATCCATAGAATTATTGGTATTTATCCCCATTTGACCCATGTATTTTCTCAAGATACTTCCTTTACTGGTTCAGAAGAAGCTTCCATACCCTGCGTGTCCCAGATTTCCTTTTGAGGCCCCGTCGAAGTTCATCTTGACAAGCCTTTCTAGGGGAGAGTTCGACTGAGATGTCGAGGCTGGAGGGGCCATTTCTAGTCTCTTCCTAAGGGAAGCTAGGATGGAACTGAGGTTGAGGCCTTGGACTACTGATAGATCGAATGGGCTAACATGCCAGTATTTTTCTTCCTAGGGATGGGCCAAATTGTTTTCCCAGACTGAAGTGAGGACCTTGTTCTAGAGTTCTTCTAGAGGCAGGGCTTGGAGCTTAAATATCCTACGGTTGCGTTCCTTCCAAAATTACCAAGTAAGAAGTCCAGGTAAGAGGTTCCATGCTCTATTGACGATAGGGTTCTGTGTTATTGTTATTGTCCATTATTCTATGGTGTCCCTTATGGAGTTCCTGTTACGACCAGAGCACCTAAAGAGAAATGAATGGAGGGTCCAAATATTTTCTATATAGGTGCACATATTTAAGATGTGATTAGTTGTTTCCTCATGCACGTGACAAAGAGGGAACCGAGAGGGGCCAAAGAGTCCCCGTTTGCATAGATTATCCCAAGTGACAACTTTGTTTAGGGATATCAACCAAAGGAAGGCCGAAACTTTTGACCAGAGGCTTTGTTTCCAAATCTTGAGCCAAATTTGGCCTTGAGGAATCTTGTTGTGCTGGGAAATTATCTCGTAAGCTTCTTTCATTGTGAAGGTTCCAAAAGAGTTGTTGCCCCATCTAAGATGGTCTTGTTTTTTAGAGCTACACATTTTTCTTTTATCGATTTTCTCTAGGAAATCCTCTATGATATTGTTGTCTATTTCTTCAGTCCATTCTTGGTAGGGGATCCATTTCCACCAGTGACTAGGGTTTGTTTCTTCAATCTAGTATTGAGAAACTCTGGTCTTAGTCTGGGTTGTCATTCCAACTTGTAGTTTGAGATGAGATGGTTGGTCTACTAGTCTGGGGATTTGTTTCCAGGCATCCTCCCAGAATATAGCATCCTTTCCATTGTTGATTTCCCAGAAGAATTTTTCTTGAAATAAGTGACGATTATGCCAAGCTAGGTTCCAGAGGTGCGAACCAAGAGGGATATTTTTTATTTTGATGATTTGCCTGGTTTGCTGATTTTGGGTGTATTTAATTTTCCAAAGGCTGGCCCATTGAGAATGGGGATTAGTTAGCCAACACCACCATATCTTAGCCCCTAGGGTTTGGCCGAGGGTTTCTAGATCCCTCAAGCCTAGACCACCTTTCAATTTTGGAAGACAAACTATTTCCCACGCAGCTAATGCCCATTTCTTCTTGTTTTTTGAGTTTCCCCATAGGAAGTCTCTTTGAAGATTTCTTATTACTATGTCAATATATTTCAGGGTTGCTATGACAAAGATACGGTAGACTGGAATTGCTTGAAGGACCTATTTGATGAGGATGAGTTTGCTAGCTATATGGAGAGAGTGGAATGAACAATTGCCCAATTTTTTTTCCATCTTGTCCAGGAGATCCTCCAGAACTTTTTTCTTTAAGGAGTTCTCTGTTAGGGGAACTCCTAGGTATTTGGACATAAGCTTGCTTGGTTGGAGCCCTAGGAGACTTGTTAGGTGATGATGGATTGACTGAGGGGTGTTGAAGAAGAAGATGTTGGATTTCTCTTTGTTGACACACATTCCTAAGGCTTTAACGAAGTCGTGGAGGACTTGATTGATTGTGAGGGCTTCCCTCGGAGTTGGAGAAGCCAATAACATTGTGTCATCCAAAAATTGTTGATGCCATGATAGGGATTCTTCACCATGGAGAGAAATCCCTTTTCGGTTTCCTAGCACCACTTCTGCCTTGATAGATCTTCCCAATCCTTCTTCCATCCGGATAAAGAGGAAGAGAGAGAGGGGGTCTCCTTGATGGATGCCCCTGGTTGGGGAGAAGGTCGGGGAGGGGGAACCATTAACCAAGATAGAAAAGAAGGTCATGGAGAGAAGAGAGTGAACCCATTATATCCAAATTTCATTGAAGCCATAAGTGGTCAGGATGTAGTTCCAATTCAAGCTGTCAAAGGCTTTTGAGAGGTCTAATTTGATGAGGATTCCGGGTTTCTTGGAGGAATGAAGGGAGTGGATAAGGTCATGCATTATGATGATACTGTCTAGGATTTGTCTTCCTTCCACAAAAAATGTCTTCTCTGGGGAGATGAGGGAGGGGTTTTAGCCTGTTCGCAATGATTTTGGAAATTAGTTAGTAGATAACATTGCAAAGAGATACAGGGAGAAGTTTGTTGGGGGTTTCTACTTTATCTTATTTGGGGATGAGAGTGAGGAAGGTAGCGTTGAAAGTTGGGAGGAATTTTTTGAAATTTCTGGAATCTTCCACTGCTTCCTAGACTTTGTTCTTTATTAACGACCAACAGGCTTCGTAGAAGTCCACTGTGAATCCATCTGGTCCAAGATATTTCCATTTTGGCATCTTCCAGATCACTTGATCTACCTCTTCCATGGTGACTGGCCTCATTAGGGCTTCATTGTGGTTTTCATTTATCATTTTTGGAATATGTTGAGTAATATTTTTGATTGCATCCCTTCGATTCAACTATGGTTCTTGCATTAGAGTTATGTAGTATTGAAGAAGCTCTGATTGGATGTCCTGATGGTTGCTTAATTTTTTACCTTTTTGGTCTTTTAGAGAGATAATTCTATTATGATGTTTTCTTTGGATCATCGAGTTGTGGAAAAATGTTGAGTTTATCTCACCTTCCTGGAGCCATAGGACTCTTGATTTCTGTCTCTAGAGTATTTCCTCGTGTTTATCTTTGGTTTCTATTTGTCCCATGAGAGATACGTCTTTCTCTACTAGCTCCTGGGAGCACCCTGAAGTGATCATTTGAAGTTGGTTTTGTTTCATTCTCTCTTGAAGTTGTTTTTTGGCTTGAAATATGTTGCCAAATTATGATTTATTCCATAACTTGATTTACTGTTTCAGGTTCTTTAGTTGTTGCTGGAGTCTGTACTTCGGGGATCCCAAGTTGACTACCACTTCCTTCCATTAGGAGGGAAATTTGGAGTGGAAGGAGGGGTCTTTCATCCAGAAGGATTCAAAGTGGAAGGGTCGGTTCTTAGGGCTTGCTGGGATGTTGATGGGTCAGTGGTCTAATCCATGATAGGGTTCTATGGAAAAGTTTCTTTGAAGAAGAGATTATGAGATGAGGAAGTGATATAGACATGAGGCTATGTGGTGCTAGCCAACTCAATGGTTGCTCCAGGTAAAGGTTCCATTAGTGGTTTCCCAGTCAACCAAGCCCAGGTCACTTATGGTTTCTTTAAATCTAAAAGAGTCTTGATCCAGTCGGTTTAATCCTCCACTTTTCTTTGGGAGAGAGGCTATTATGTTAAAGTCTCCCTCGATGATCTAAGACTGGCTTTCTAAGAGAGGAGAAATAAAGGAAAGAGACTACAAAAAGATTATTTTTTCATGCATAGTTTGAGGGCCATAGACATTGGTGATGCAACTTGATTGTTCATATCCTATTGGTTGGAATTCGGCTAATATAGTGCGATGGGTGGTGAAAAAAGAGAAAAGGGATATTTCACCGGGGTTCCAGAGGATGGCCAAACCACATGAAGCTCCTTTGACATCTACTGCTATGACATTGCATCTTCTCCAACATCTTGTGGCCATTTTTTCCATAGTAGTGGAAGTGCACTTGGTTTCTTATAACATCATTATAGAAGGTTTTTCATCATATATGAAGGTCTTTAAGCATCTTTTCTTACTTGGGCTGTTGAGGCCTCTTACGTTCCACGAGATGTATTTCATTGGGAAGGTTGGGGGTGTGAGGAGAATTTTTTCACCATACTCTTAATCCTTCTAGAATTTAGAAGGAGTTCTCCCAGTTCTTGTAAGATTTGCTTGTTGGATGGCCTTCCTCTTTTTTGTCATCTTTGGGAACCTTAATAATTTCTTTGCTTGAAGTGTTTTTGATTCCTAAAGATGCAGGTACAATTTTCTTACCTTTTTGAGTCGCTGCTCCTTTCTCTATATTCCTTGATTTGATCCAAGCACTTTGCAATAGTCTTATTTGTTGATATGGTATCGAGTGTTCCTCTTTTCATTCACAAGCTGCTGCTATGCCTTGCAAATCTATATTTTCCAGATCCATGTCCTACAAATCATCCTGCTTCGTCTTTAGGGGTTAAGAGGGGACCATTGGATCATCATGGTTGGGTAGCTGGGGGTCAGAATTGAGGGAAGAGGGAGCACTAGTGGCGATAAGTTCCTTTTCTTGTCCAGGATGGGCAATTGGCTGGGTTTCGACTAAGGGGATTCGGTCAGGAACTTCTTGCTCTAAAATATTATCTAAAGAGTCGAAACTGTTACTGGTGCAGGGGCCTTTGGGGTTGGACTGGGTGGGTAATTTATTTTGGGCTTTGCGCTTGGCTTGGAATTTTTCAAAACCTGCCTCATCCTTTTCCGAGTGGGGATTGGGGGGATCTGTTTGCTTGTTCAGGGGACAATCCCAGAAAAGGTTCCCATGGGCATGGAATTTTCAGCATCAAAAGGGGATGTGTTCATAATCCAAGGTCTGGATCCAGTCGACGTCTCTATATATGAGGCAACTTGAAGCTGACAGAGATTTGGAGACATTAAGGTAGACACAAATCTGGGTGTAGGAGGTATACAGACCTTGAAGGGTGGCCTCTGAGATCCTGACAAAGGATCCAAGAGTGTTCCCTATAGTCTCTAGAATTTATGTGCGCCAGTATTTCTGCTGGAGCGAGTACAGTCTGATCCATACCGGGGCTGCAGTGAAATCTTCCTTTTTGGGGCTGAATTTCTCTTTCTAGATATGCATATATAGGCCAGCATAGTTGAAGAAGTACGATCCTCCTTGGAAGACTCTTTCTTGATCTTCCACTAGGTTGAAGATGGCCATAAAGAATCCTTTGGATCCTAGTTTGAGGGAGACATCCCCTTTGGGATTCCATCTGGATTTGATCCACCATATGAGGGGTTTCTCAGATGGCCATAGGCCCATAAATTTGCATATGAGGGCATGGTCTTTCATGTATTGGATGTCCTCCCCTAGGAGGGGCAACATGATTTCGCACTGTGGAATTTCCTCTGCTTGCGGAATGCAAGTCGATAGGCTTTTCTTGTCAATTTTCAGGTTCCGAAGGTTCTGAGATGGGAGCAATTATGAGCTTGTCTGGGTTTCCTTAGTTTCTTTTGTCTGTTCTATTTCCATTGGGTTGGGCCTAATTGAGGTGTCTGAGATGAGGGCAGGGGTATGAGGCTGTCGGTTGCTGCTAGCCAATATGTTTCAGAAAGAGGGGGCGGATTCTCCTTTAGTAGGGGTTGCCATTACTGGTTCGGGAGGTCAAAATAGGGTTGAAGTTGCAGACCTAAAAAACCTTAGGCAAACAATGTTCAAAAAATTCGTGGATTTCTATATGTTAATAGCACCACATGCATGAATTATGGTGAGTTGGTCTGGTCTCCACTTGGACCCGTGGGGAATAATTGATTGTTACATACTCAAGGACTTAACTCTCACATAATGACTCCATTTAATGAAAACATATCATTGTTAGAAATCTATAGACATGTAGAGTGTAATGAGTACACACAAAACCTAAGTCCTTATGTTTGAGATTCAAAAATTCCACTTATTTAACCAAGAACTAGAGTTTTTACAGTTTTGGCTCATTAGTACAATGTTTAGGATCTTATTCAAAGTAATCTTTCGAAGTCCCATATTCAGTATTCCTAATTATAAAATATCAATAATAAAGTCATATGGCATTTATGTAAATCAATTTTCAAAATAAATAATTATAAAAATAATATAAGAAATTATTTTATTTTTATTTACATATATTTTTAGATTTTGGAACCTTTGTTGGCGTTCCAATAAACAAGTGTATCCTTTATTTTTAAAGGAACAAATTATTTACATCAGTGTAAGTAACCATAGTTCTATATTTTCTTATTGAAATAAAAATCTACCTACATAATGATATTATCATTTCTCATAATGAAACAAGAATTCATTATTTAAGCAAGATATCTTGCTATCTCTTCTTAAAAAAAAACGTGTCTTTGTCTTCGCGTGGGTTCTTTAAGTGTTGCTTATTGTCCAAATACAAAGCTTCATGAACTTAGATAGATGATGTTTCTTTTCAGTGTTATAAACTAAAGCAAGCCCCGTGAGGAGGCTTTGTAAGATGCATAACATTATTACAATAAATTGGTAGTTTCCATGACCAACATTGCATGTGATGAGTGGAGAAGTGATTGTATGCGTTGTAGTGTAGCCTTTGGGAAGGTTTTGTTTGATTAATTTTTCCTCCTTTGTTAGGAGTCCTCTTCTTCTTTTTTTTTTTTTTTTTTAATACAAGTTTCTTCAATTTTCTTATAATTATTATTTTTTAATTTTTCAAAGGTGATAACCTTTTCATTTATAAAATATTTTCTCATATTGAACAAAGTAATTGAATTAGTTTAGGATTTATGCATTATCTCTAAAAATCAAGTGGAGGTCCTTATTGTTATGAAAAGTGTCGTGATACTTACAAAATAGGGAATTCTACAAGTATGATCATAGGGTATTCATCCATTATCATAGGAATTCTAAGAATATGCAACTTTCTATCCACATATACATGGGAAGACATAAGTAGTGAATAGGACAGTAGTTCAATGTTTGAGGGGTTATAATAAAAACCATTTAAGGATTTGGGATGAAAATGAGATTTTTATTCAACACTCTTATCACAGAACAACCCACACTTCTAATAGTAAGTCCTCTTTTGAAACTTGCTTTGGGTATTTTCCACCTTCGGCCTTAGATATTGTATATGGATATCAAAGAGGAGTGAGAAAAACACCACTGGAGAAACACTAAAGGATGAAAAATTTGTTGATAAGATCACAAATTTCCATTTCAAGTATAGGAGACATCAAAGAAGGCACATCAAAAGTACAAGGAATGACATGATCAACACGAAATTGAGAAGAAGTTCAAGTTGGGAGACATAGTCTAGTTGCATCTAAAAAAATAAAGGATCTGGGTCTTGTTAAGAAGATCAAGGCTTTGTGGTATGGTCCTTTTGAAGTATTGGAGAAGGTGGCTAATAATGCCCACCGACTTAGTTTACCCCCATATATGCACATTTACTCAGTAGTGAATGTGGAAAATTTGAGACTTTATGAGACTTCCATGATGGACTAGGAAATTGATGAGTAAGTCCTACCTACCATAGAGGTCTTAACAGTAAAATATCAGGTAGAGTTAACAAAAGATATAGTTTTGTAGAAGAAATCTAGAACAACCAAAGGGGTGTAGAATGAACTTTGGAAACTTGGGTTGAAAGGACAATTTTCGAGCAAGGCCAAGTGGTACTCCAAGGAGAAGGTAAAATAAAAGTTTTCTCCCCTCTTTCAATAAAATATTTTGGAGACCAAAAGCCTCCATAAATGGGGAGGTATAATCCATATAACTTGTCATCTAATTTCATACTTTATGGGTTGAAAATTTGGAGTTGTTGGCTTGTAGGGCCCATTTTAGGGGCAAGTCCCACTTTGTTGGTTTGTGGTCTAGAAATTTCTAGATCCTGTTTGATGCCTTAAACAACCATTTTTGGGGTCAAAACTTTACAAATAAAATTCCCATCCTCTCGATGCTATTCTACACACTGAGAGATTTCCAACGATGTGAAAATCACCTGAATTAGAGTTATTATCCAGAAGTTGTGCCTCCCGCAAGTTAACCTACCCTGTTGACCACCATGATATCAAGTGGATGCCATGATAGCTCACATTACTCACACATGTGGAACTATTCACACGTGTAAATTCAAGAAGATTCTACAGGGTCAAAAACCCTAACATTAAGTGGGAGTTGAGGCATGCAAAATCCCTAACCCTAGAGGGATATTAGGCTATGTTAAATACTAGGCCGCTATGAAAGGAGGGGTTTTATTCTTATTGTATTGAATATTGTTCCATAGTTAAGAAAAACATCTGGGATATTGAAGCATAACATAGGAAATAGATCCCGTAGCATCCATACTAGCCAAAATATCCATGGAAACTCCATAGTGAGTGCCCCTTTCTTTGTATTTACATTTCATAACTGAGAAGAAAAGAGTAGAGCATAAAACTCACCTTCTAGTTGGGTTTTTCCTCTATTGGATTTACCTATGGTACATCTTGTGTTCATTTTGTGGATGGTGTGTTATTTGCTTTACTTCCTTCATTTCAGTTTTATTTTATTCCAATATTTTGTGCATTAATCTAGTAATATTAAATTTGAATCTAAAACAAAATGTTGCAAAATAAGACATTTCAAAATTTTGTAAGATTTGTTGTAATATTTCAAAATATTATTCTATTTGTAAAGTCCTTTAGCTTAACCGAGGAACATTACTTGTGGAAAATACACATAAATTCAAATTGTTTTTGCTAAATACATTTCTATAGCTTACCAGATACAAATTATACATAGATTTAACCATTATCTGATACCATATAATTAAATGCATCTACATCATTCTAAATGAACATGAATGTTGTGTCCTCATTTAGACAAACCGTGCACGCAATAGCCTTTGTACTATACTCGACAACTATTCACAGTGCATGTGACAACTATTCGCACCGCGCGGAATTATCCGAGCACCGTGATGGAATCCGTTACCATTACTACTAAATCGGTTAACAAATACATTTAAACCTCGAATTGAAAACAACATAACAATAAAGTTCAAGCAATTTTCCATACTAGTTAAAAACGTAATTGCAACTAATAATTTCACAATAGCATCATATAATTCATTCTTATGCACATAGTAAAACGCACAATAGTTAAACTCATAAATGAACACAAGAAAACATATAAACACTTATCTTTTAAAAATATTTGTGCACTACTTATGACAGATGTTCCAATAAACATATAAACTTTCAATAATTAATATTTCAACAATTAATCTTTAAACAATATCCCCCTTTGGCATTGATGTCTTAGACACTACCCTTCTCATACTCGTGCTCGCTTCCCTGTCTTCATGCCTCTTTTATTCCTTTCCATGCCTCTATTTTTCTCTCCCCCTTTGACATCGATGACAAAGGATGACTTCTCCTTGGGGCTTCTCCCCCTGTCTGTAAGCCTCCAATCTTTACTGATGTTTCTCTTCATGGTGCTTCCTCGTGTACATATTTGATAAAAAGCATTCAAAAATCATTCAAGTCTTTCATTATTATTGTTTCTCTCCCCCTATCGTACTGTGCCAACTTCCATGTAGATCACTGTGAGGCTAAAAATACTCCAAGTTTTTGTTGAAGATACTCAAAAACCTTCCTTGGTAGAGGTTTAGTGAAGATATCTACAATTTTTTCTTTTTTTCCCAACACACTCTACCTTGATGTTCTTCTCTGTAACTTGTTCCCATAGAAAATGAAACTTGATCGGAATGTGTCTCATCTTTGAATGAATCACTGGATTCTTAGAGATACTTATAACACTAGTATTATCACAAAATATCAGAATAAACTCATCATATTCCAACTGTATGTCCTGCAAAGTTTTCTTCATCCAGAGAACTTGTGTACAACACATTGTTGTTTCAATATACTCTGCTTCTACTGTGGACAATGACACCGAAGACAGTTTCTTTCTCAACGAGGATATCATAAAATCACCCAAGTAGAATACTGCTCCACTTGAACTTATTCTATCATCAACACTTCCTACCTAATCTGCATCTCTATATGCAACTAGATATAGATCATTCCCTTTTGGATACCATAATCCATAATCTTTTGTTCCTTTGAGATATCTGAATATTCTCTTTGCTACCATAACATGTGATTCCTTTGGTGCTACTTGTTAGCCCTTGGTTATGGAAGGAAGTGAAGATCACGGAAGAAAAGGTCAAACGCGAACTGCGCGGGAGACACAGTGACTGTCACTGGGTCAAAGTAAGCAAAAGAGAAGAAAAGTCAGAGCGAAGTACGGAAAAGCAAGTTGTTGGATGAGGATATCGAGGATGATAGATCAACAATGAAGATGGATCGAGGACAACTCAGCAAGCAGAGAAAGCCACCATTGGATGCTTTGAAGCACCGCGTGAGAAGGGAGGAAAGACAGGCTGGCGAAGCCCTGAAAAGGTGGGTCAAGTTGACCTAGGGTTTTAGACACCTAGGGTTTTGGGTAATTAGGGTTTTGACACCTAGGTTTCGACCTAAGGCTGTCGGTGAGGGACTATAATGTATAAATAGAGGTCGAGAGGACCTAGGTCGAAGAGGTACTAGTGTTGGGTATTGATATTGATTGTTGTTGGTTAAGAGATTATTGTACTATGAGAGAGAGGAGTGCTGAGAGTGAGGGCCTTCTGGTATTGTAAGATCTTCAGCTGGGTGCAAAGATCAAGTCCTGTAGCTGGGTGCGCGGGAAGGTGGGGGACAGAGAGAAGAAGAGTGAAGATCTGTTGACTAAGAGCATAGATCAGAACTGTAAGCTTTATCTTAATATATCATAAGCACAGTTCTGTGGACGTAGCCCTAGAGAGAGGGTGAACCACGTATATTTTGTGTTGTATGTGTGATTGATGCTTGGATCTCTGTCATTGTTATACTATTATTTTCATTGTTGTGTTAGATCAGATTTATAGTTGTGCATAGTAGATCTAGCTAATAAGAGATATATGAATGTTGCATTATTGTTGTATTAGTTCCACTTGATATTCCCCTGGTTCTAGACATCTCTGTACTGCAACCCCCCTCTTAGATGCTTTGGGTGATACTACATCTGCTTCGCAGGTGTTGTCGAAAGGGCCAATAGCTAGGGCTTGTTGGTGTGCTCTTGGAGTGAACCCTGGGTCTGCCCCTGTGCCAACAAATGGTTCCGTTGCCGGGACATGAATCTTTTTAAGGGAATGTCAAGGTGGCTCCCATCGAAGACATAGATTCAAAAGTGGATAGAGGATCAAGAGAGAGACTTCGCTGAAGCCCAAAACAAGAACCCTAAACTGAGTACTGAAGACTGGCTACAAAGATACATCTTCATCGACATTCACGAGATCTTCTTTGGAGGAATCCACCAGGAGTTGTTTGAGTGGTTGGCTAGGTTAGCTGATACCCAGTTCGAGATCAGATCTAGACCTCCTGTGGTTTGGACACCAACAATGATCTAGAAGGTCAAGAGAGTTGACAACATTGTATCCAGAGCAGTAGATCATTGGTTTGATAGTACCATTGGAGGGTATATCACCGAATTTGCTGTTGATAGGGTAGAATCATATAGCCAATCAGAGAGATACTTTTTCAAAGGACCCAGAGGAATTTTTTTTCACTTTCTGAAGCTGAGAATCAAGATGTTGTTGCATGAAAAGAAGGTCTTGAAGATACAGTAGATTGGTTAGACCTGAAAAGGCTAATGGTCAGAAATTCAGACAACGACAGTGACACAGAAGCTGGACATACGCGCAGTGGGAAAGTATTCAGAGGGGTTCACCTTGAGAACCCGTTTAAGCAAAACTACAGAGAAGAGGGTTTCTACAGTGGAGAAGAGGTCAATCTAACC
Organism: Picea sitchensis; assembly: GCA_010110895.2. Lineage (NCBI taxonomy): Eukaryota > Viridiplantae > Streptophyta > Pinopsida > Pinales > Pinaceae > Picea > Picea sitchensis. Next base: position 127,055 of record SNQJ01S0023955.1, read on the forward strand.
GACAAAGAACATTTAGAACCCACCAGAACAGAAGAAGGGGAAGCTTAAGAACTTTTCCAAAGCGAGCCAAAAACCTCAGGAACTGTGCAGATTACTAAAGTAAGTAACATTAACCCTCCTGTTGTTTCAATAGCACCAAGCAACCAGAATAGCCAGAACCACCAGAGTCTTCAGAGTGTTGTTACTAGCAACTCAGCCTATAATTAGACATGAAGCCTAGGGAACTCTATGATAGATGAGATGAGGCTCCCTATCTTCAGGGGAGATGGATCTAAGGATCCTTATCAACATTGGTTCTTGTGTGAGGCCATGTGGAATATTAAAAGTATCATCGATGGAGCCATCAAGAGAACCCAGTTCAACACTACACTAAGGGACCACGCGCTGAGCTGGTACATGAAACTTGTCCAAGGACTGGCGCGACCTAAGCTAGTGAATGAGATTAAGAATGCATTGATTGCAGAATTTAAGAAACCTAAGTCAGATTCACAATTTATTATAGAGCTAAAAGAGATCAAACATAAGGTAGTAGAACCTGTTTGGGAGTTCGACTAGAGATTCAAGACCCTAATAGGCCAATTAACTTTTCAGATCCTCGATGAACATAACAAAGAATGGTTCATCACGACACTGTTACCACACATCAGAGTCCCTCTGATGCAATAGAAGATTGCATCGCAGGCAGAAGCTTTGGAGATTGCCATGAAGCTTGAATCAACACCTATGTGAGAATCTAGCTCAGGCATGAGCTAGATCTTGAGCCAGTTGACTAGTTTGTCTATGCAGGTCGAGGATATGAAGAAGGACAAGGGGAAGGACAAAAGAGAAGACATCTGGTGTGTAAGATGCATATCCGAAGGTCATGATAAGGAACACTGTCCCTTATTTCATGAGTATTTTTCCTTAGGAGCACCGAGCCCCTTGAAGCAAGCTAACATGCCCTGGTGCGATGTATGCAGAAATAGGCATCACCCAGGTGAGTGCTATTACATGCAGAAGTATGTTCAGACACCCACAAACTTGTATTGCACATTCTGTAAATCAGCGGGGCATGATGATCGAGATTGTAGAACTTACGATCTCATGCATGAGAGGTCGAGGGCCATATACAAGATTCAAGGCAAAGTACAACAATAAGGAAACACTCCGCAGTAAAACTCTCCAGGGAGAGGAAACTTCAATCCTCGCGGTGGATACAGAGGAGGAGGAGGAGGAGGAGGTATGGGCCGAGGAAAAATAATTTGTTATAACTACACACAGTCGAGACACTTGGCAAGGGATTGTCAGAATCCTTTCACAACCTGCATTTATTGTAATTCTTTCGAGCATGTCATAAAAGAATGCCTTGTGCTATTGGTTAAGCTTCAGGAAAGACGAGGACCCCAAAAGAACCCACAAGTGCAACTGATATATGTTGAACTGTGCAGAACAAACCCTAGAGTCATTGTTATTACTCAAGGAGGTGCTGCTACAGGAGAAGATAGAACAATCCAAAGAAAGATCACAGAAGAGTCAGGTATCAGGAAAGATGTGGAGAAGACTCAGGATTTTGATGCAAGGAAACAAAGACAAATCTTTGAGGAAGAAAGACAGGAGTTCAAGGGGGGACCAAGGATCCTCATCTAAGACGTGACCAAAAATAAAAGAGTATGGAATGCCTCAGGCATTTGATCAATCGGCTTCACCGAAATAAGGAAAAGAGGTAAGTAAACTCATCGAATTTTTGTAGACTTGTCTTAAGTTAATTTGGGATGAGAATGCTATGCAAAAGTTACAGAACATAATCAGGCAGTATGAGCTAGGAAAGGCAGACCCCTTACTGATCAGGGTAGTACACCAGATTGGTAAGAAGAGAAGAACAAACAAAGAATTATATTTGAATTCTCAAATAGGAGAGTATGATATAGACTATGTGGTCCTTGACTTAGGGTCGGAGGTCAATGTCATGACGAAGCAAACTTGGGCACTAATGGGAAAACCGAAGTTGATATATTCCCCTATCAAGATTAGAATGGATAATCAGCAAGATGTTAGCCCATTTGAACGATTGGAGCATGTCCTTGTGGACATCGACATATTTAGGACCTTTGCATATTTTGAGGTAATTGAAATTGTTGATGATAGCTGCCCTTACCCTGCATTGCTAGGAATTTATTTGGCCTTCTAAAATTCTACTGTTGTTGATTTAAAGGAAAGATGCATGAAATTTGAAAGAGCTGGCCTTAGGGTCATTGCACCCTTAGATCCAGATGAGGGTCCGTGATATACATATCCCATCAGAGAAGAAGACCACGCATATGAGCTGGAAAACATATATAAATTAACAGCCAGACAATAGGATTATATCAACCCTTATGCTAATGGAAATCTAAGTTGGCGAAGTGACAGCGCGTGTTCATCAGATTCAGAAGAAGCTCTGAAGAACTGTCAAAACCAGATGTATAAAGTATCCACAAGGAGATGTGCTCAATTGACTAGAGAAGTTCCCTGGATTGGTATGACAATAAGTAAATTGCATACCTTTGATGGTCTGAACCCTCTAGAAGCCTTCCTCTCAGATCTTGAAACAAGTGTACCAACACAACATAGGTTGTTGGCTATGGATGAGGCCCTTAAAGATACACCAACAAGATGGTGGGGGATGCACAAAAATAATATTACAGACTGGACACAATGCCTAAACTTGATGACAGTGCGGTTCTCAACACAAGTAGGAAGCTGTGAAGTGAGGTACACATGTCGAAGTTTCCCAAAGGACCATGTGAGAAGTTGCAAAGAATCCTGGAGTGGCATTCCTTGAGAACAATGGGTACACAGATTCATTAACACACTGGACACGACCCCTATTAACTAGTACCTTCAAGCGGAGTTGCACCTCATCTTTGCATATTGGGAAGGTATGCTTCATAATTTTGTAACCACATTTTTGTTTGAAAGTGAATTTCCTTCAATAGATCAAGCACTACAGATTGTGAGGCATAAAGTATTTAAGGAGGCATCCAGCCTCCCTTTGGAGCAAGAAGAGGACGAATGGACTGCGCCATTCCAAAAACTACAAGGATGTTACAACATTAATGTCGACGCAGATGATGATCCGAGGAAGGTAAACATTGATGAGACGGAAGGCCACAAGGATGTGGAAGGACCAGGAGTTGAGCTACCATTCATTGGAAAACCAATCAAGATAAAGAAAGTCAATATTGGGACAGAGGAGACACCGAAGATTTCCAATGCCATATATTACTAGGATGCTGCTACCATTGAAAAAATTACAGAATTACTGCACGAGTATCAGTACTTGTTTCCGACCAAGTTCATTGATATGAAGGGTATCAAAGGACCTATGGGAGAGGTGAGAATACCTTTGAAACCAGATGCGAATCCAGTCAAGCAAAGACCCTACAGATTGAACCTGAAATATAAGGAAAAAGTGAAGATTGAGCTCAACAGAATGTTAGAAGTAGGGATTATTGAACGTGTTGAAGAGTCAGAGTGGATCATCCCTATGGTGGTGCAAGACAAGAAGACATGCGAGATCAGGATCTGCATAGATCTCAGGAAGCTGAATGATGCTTGTTTGCATGATCCTTTCCCTACACCATTCACAGACGAAGTGTTGGATAATGTGGGAGGCCAGGAGGTATATTCTTTTACAGATGGGTTTTCAGGATACCATTAGATCCGGATTTCCAAGGAGGACTGTCACAAGACCACATTTGCCACAGAATGGGGATCCTACCAATACACAATGATTCCATTTGGATTGAAAGATGCCCCAACCATCTTCTCCAGGGTGGTGGTCGAAGCGTTCAAAGAATATTTGCATAAGTTTTTAGAAGCCTATTTTGATGACTGGATTGTTTTTAGTTTGTTGAAAAATCATATTGAATGTCTAAGATTAATGTTGGAAAAATGCAGGCAGTGTCAAATTGCTTTAAATTTGAAGAAGTGCATCTTCTTCTAACCATTTGGAGTATTATTAGGACATATTGTATGCAAGCAAGGATTGCTGGTTGATCCATAAAAAAATGCAATTATAGTCGATTTACCGCCTCCTACTTTAGTCAAACAACTGTGCACTGTGCTAGAACATACTAGCGATTACAAGAAATTTATCAAAGGATATGCTCAGATTACTGTGCCAATGGAGATGTTATTCAAGAAAGACTGTCAGTTTGGTTGGACAGACGAATGCCAACAGAGCTTCGACACACTAAAACAAAAGATGGTGACTGCGCCCATTCTGGTCTTTCCAGTTTGGAGCAGAGAATTTCATGTGCATGTCGATGCGTCTTCTATTACATTAGGAGAAATATTGGAACAACCTGGAGAAGGGGATATCAACCATCCATTAGAATTTGCTAGCATAAATCTATCTACAGCTGAAATCAATTACACTACTATAGAGAGAGAAGGATTAGCCATGATGTATGCGTTGAAAAAATTCCGCCACTACTTGTTGGGAGGACACTTTAAAATGTTTACTGATCACTCTGCGCTGAAGTACCTAGTGAACAAGCCAGTGTTGGGGGGGTGAATATGCAGATGGATTCTTCTGTTTCAAGAATATGATTTTGAGATCATAGTTAAGCCAGGAAGAATGAACAAGGGAACCGACCACCTATCGAGGTTGGAACATGGCGAAGAACCCACCAGTCTGGAGGATACACTACCAGATGTACATTTTCTCTCCATTAGGAAGATGTATGACCACTTCACAGACATAGTCCAATTCTTGTCAATAGGAATGGCTCCAAGTGAGTATACAATTTCCCAGAAGAAACAACTAGTGGTGCACACTGCAAACTTTTCACTGATAGCTAGTTAGCTATATAAGATGGGACATGATGAAATACTAAGAAGATGTGTGATGGAGGCAGAGAGCCCACTGATCATCACAGAAACTCATGAAGGCATTGCAGGAGGAAATTACAAAGGGAAAGCAACTGCACAGAAGATTCTGCGAGCTAGCCTTTGGTGGCCTACGTTACACAGAGATGCTAAAGAGTATGCCAGAGCATGTGATGTATGCCAAAGAATTGGAAAACCATCCCGAAGAGATGAAATTCCATTAGCACCATAGATGAACCTACAATCATTCAAAAAGTGGGCCATTGACTTCATGGGACCTATAAACCCACCAGGAAAGTGCACAGGAGCAAGGTACATTATCACTGCGACATAATACCTGACTAGATGGGCCGAAGCAAGAGCAGTCAAGGACTATAATGCAACCATAACTGTGCATTTTATATTTGATGACATAATAACCAGGTTTGGATGCCCTAAGACCCTTATGAGAGATCAAGGCACTCATTTCATCAACAAGATAGTTGAAGCCCTGACTGACGAATTTGCAGTTCACCATCAGAAGAGTACACCTTACACAAGCAAATGGAACGGTTGAAGCATTCAAAAAAATCTTGGAGACAACATTGACAAAGATTTGCAGTGTGAACAGGGATGACTAGGATTTAAGAGTACCAATAGTACTCTGGGATTATAGAACCACTTGCAAGAAATTAACAATGCAAACCCCTTTTAAGTTGGTTTATGGTCTCAAAGTTGTTGTCCCGATGGAGTACTTGGTACCAAGCTTAAGAATTGTTGTATTTACAGAGATGGATGATATTGGCACTGTTCGTGAGAGGCTTTCCTAGCTGGTTGAACTAGAAGAAGATAGATTTATTGAAGGATTCCATCAGCAGGTACAGAAGGAAAGAGAGAAGGCCTATCATGACAGACACATCAAGAAGAAGGCATTTAAGCAAGGTGATTTAGTACTGGTGTATGACAGTAAATTTATAAGACATCCAGGGAATTTCAGAATGCATTGGCTTGGCCCATATGAGATCACCTATGTTACAGAAGGAGGAGTTGCACAACTGAGACATTGAAGGGAGAATGGAAAGAAGGATTAGTGAATGGGAGTCAACTGAAGTTGTATTATGACAACCAGATGCCTCGCAAATCTCAGTAAAAGCAAGAAGAAAAGGGTCTAGGTACTAGGTGCAGTTGAAAATGGGTACCAGACACAGAAAAGACAATCTGCACAAGGATGGGAAGGAGGCATAAAGCAGAAAGCAAAGACTGCACTGCGCCATCCAATGTCGAAGTGAAATGGAAGGATCAGATCTGAAGTGCCTCGGGATTAGTCACATGTGAATGTTGGGGGCCTGGTTTCCCTTGGTTATGGAAGGAAGCGAAGATCGTGGAAGAAAAGGTCAAACACGAACTGCGCGGGAGACATAGTGACTGCCACTGGGTCGAAGTAAGCAAAAGAGAAGAAAATCCGGAGTGAAGTATGAAAAAGCAAGCCGTTGGATGAGAAGATAGAGGATGAAAGATCAACAAGGAAGATGGATCGAGGACAACTCAGCAAGTAGAGAAAGCCACCATTGGATGCTTTGGAGCACCGCACGAGAAGGGAGGAAAGACAGGCTGGCGAAGCCCTAAAAAGGTGGGTCAAGTTGACCTAGGGTTTTAGACACCTAGGGTTTTGGGTAATTAGGGTTTTGACACCTAGGTTTCAACCTAAGGTTGTCGGTGAGGGACTATAATGTATAAATAGAGGTCAAGAGGACCTAGGTCGGAGAGGTACTAGTGTTGGGTATTGATATTGATTGTTGTTGGTTAAGAGATTATTGTACTATGAGAGAGAGGAGTGCTGAGAGTGAGAGCCTTCTGGTATTGTAATATCTTCAGCTAGGTGTGAAGATCAAGTCCTATAGTTGGGTGCGCAAGAAGGTGGGGGACATAGAGAAGAAGAGAGAAGATATGCTGACTAAGAGAGAAGATCAAAACTGTAAGCTTTATCTTAATATATCATAAGAACAGTTATGTGGACGTAGCCCTAGAGAGAGGGTGAACCATGTATATTTTGTGTCGTATGTGTGATTGATGCCTGGATCTCTGTCATTGTTATACTGTTATTTGCCTTATTGTGTTAGATCAGATTTATAGCTGCGCAAAGTGGATCTAGCTGATAAGAGATACATGAATGCTACATTATTGTTGTATTAGTTCCACTTGATATTCCCCTGGTTGTAGACATCTCTATCATGCAACCCCCCTCTTAGTTTCTTCGGGTGAGACTACATCTACTTCATAGGTGTTGCCGAAAGGGCCAGTAGCTAGGGCTTGTTGGTGCACTCTTGGAGTGAACCCTGGGTCTGCCCATGTGCCAACACTACTTGAAATCTTGCAACCTGTCCAACTTCTTGCATTGCATCCAATCTTGATGTTGTCACATAGAGTAAGCTGCAAATCATCAATATGTAGAGTTTATGATCTACATCCTTGGATTTATCATCTTTGCTCAATTTGGAACTAGTATGCATGAGAGTACTTACAGGCTTGCAATCTACCATTCCAAACTTATTTATCATTTCTTTGATATACTTGGTTTGGGAGATGAAAATACCTTCATCTTGGTGAAGTCCCAAAAATAAAGATAACTCACCAAGTAATGACATTTCGAATTCATTCTTCATGTCTTTAGAAAATTTTTGACTCATCGTGTCATCATCACTTCCAAAAATAATGTCATCAACATAAACTTCAATGATCAACATACTATCTTGATTTACCTTTATGTAGAGATTTCTATCTACATTGCCTTTCCTGAACCCTTGCTATTGTAGATACCTGTTGAATCTTGAATACCATGCCCTAGGGGATTGTTTGAGTCCAAATAGTGCCTTCTTCAATCTACAAACATAATCTTCCTTTTCTGATAGTAGAAAACCTTCTGGATGTTTGATGTATACTTCTTCTTCTAGTTATTCATTTAGGAATACTGATTTTACATCCATCTGATATACTTTTATTTTCTTCTAATATGCATAAGCCAAGATAAGTCTGACCAATTCCATTATGGAAACCGGGGCAAAATTTTCTTCAAAATCTATTCCTTCAACCTAAGCATATCCCTTTCATACTAGCCTTTCTTTATTCCTAGTTAGTTGTCCATCCTATTTCAATTTGTTTATGAATACCTATTTTTTTCCAATCACGTTCTTATCTTTAGGCATTGGAACAAGTTCCCATGTTTCATTTTTCTCTATCTGATCCAGTTCTTCTTCCATAACGTTGATCCAGTGTTCATCAGTGCTAGCTTCTTCAAAACTATTGGGTTCAACTATGGACAACAATGCTGGATTTATTTGTTCTGGTGAGCGTAATTTTCTTTGATTTTCAACTCATGCATCTTTATTTTCAATGATTTGTTCCGATGGATGATTTTTCTGCACTCGCCGTCTAGGATTTTTGGGAGATATCTGAATATTTTTTTGGTCATCTTCCTCTTGATCTACTTCTGATTGCTCTTCTTCTTCTTCTGCTTCTGCTTCTTCTACTTCTTCTTTCAAATCCTCTTCTCCTTCCTGCTATGCTGAGTCTTTTATTTCTTCTTAGGGATTTCATACACTTCTCTCACCAATCTGTACATTGATTCTTTCCACTATTCTATTGAGTCTCAAATTGAAACACTTGTATGCCTTGATTTTTCTTGAGTACCCAAAAAAATTCCTTTGTCAACTTGGGCGTCAAATTTTCCAATCCCTTTGTCTTCTCTTTTGATATAACACTTGATTCCAAATACTCTAAAATGATTCACATTTTCTAGTCTTTCTTCTTTAATTTCCTTACGAAGTTATCCATCTCTTCATCTTTTTCTGAATGATCACTACAACTGCAACCTAGTTTTGACTTTTGTTGTTTCTTTTTCTTTGTTTTTTTGGATTCCTTGAAATATGCTTCCTTCGTGAATGGGTTCGTTTTTTCTGTTCTCATTTCATAAGCTGTAAATATTTCATGTAGCTCATCCATGCTCAATGTATCAAGATCTTCTCTTTCTTCTAGGGTTGATATTTTAGGATCAAATCTCATAGGAAGAGACCTCAATACCTTTTGAACAACCACTGATTCATCGACTTCTACTCCCAATCCCTTAATAGTGTTAACTATTTCACCCACTTGCAGAAGGTAGGCTGCAATGTCTCCATCTTCCTTCATCTTCAATTGTTCAAACTTAACTATGAAGATTTGAAGCTTAGCTCCCTTAACCTTGGCATCTCCTTCATAAATATTTTGGAGTTTATCCCAAATATCCTTTGCATTATCATAATGCATAATTTTGACAAATACTGAATCAACTAGACTGCTCATAATAATACCTTTATCCTTTGAGTTATTTTCGTTGGGTTTCTTTCCATCTTTGTCGGTTGGGGGAGTGGTTGTTGTTGTATACTCATCTGCTACTGATTGCCAAACATCAAATCCCTGTGACTGTAAAAATGTTTTCATCCTTTTATTCCAGAAGGTATATTTCTGACCATCAAACACTGGTGCTCCAATCTTAGCATATTCCATGATCTCCTTCTAGTGGTTAAATGACTTCTTGAAGGACCCGCTTTGATACTAATTGTTGGAATACTGAGAGGGGGGGTGAATTAGTATGAGCATAATTAGTACTTTTAATCACAATATAAAACCTCCAATCATGAGCATTCAATATATCATCAACACCATAATTAAATTCATATACATCACATAAACACATTACACCAAAATTTTACGTGGAAACCCAATGCGGGAAAAAACCAAGGAATGATTTTCTTATTTATAAAAGAGTACATTAATTAGAAGCACCAACTCCCTATTTATCTAGCTACAACTGGAAGGATGATCCAACCCCCTATTTATAGGCTGCAACCTAAAGGAATCTCCAAATCCCTAATTTAACTGGCTCCAACCGGAAGGAGGATACAACCCCCTTTCCTTGCCCCGTCCAACCGCCCTGAAATATAAATGTAGACCAATATGTCACTACCTTTGTCACTGATAACCTGTTGATGTTTTTGTTACTCATACCTATGTTGTTGCTACTGATTTCAATATCTCATCAAGACTGCAATCAGACATACCTCATACTAGGATTCACAAGAGAGTTTTGTGAATCAAATTCTTATGAATCACTAAGACATACCTATTCCTAATTTCATCAGAATACTCACCCTAACACACACAGGTGTTGAGATTTGGGTACCTTGGAAAGTGGTCCCCTTGTGTTTGTGAGTCTCTAAACACAAGATGGAATGTTTGACCCTTATGCCTATCACTTTATGTCTAATTTCACTTTGAATTAGGATATTTAAGTCAAAAGTGAAATATGTCACTCAAGTCATAAAGTGACAATTAATTCACTTTGTGGATGAATTAAGAGACATAAAACAAACTTGGGAAACTTAACCAAAAGTGGGTTTCTAAGTGAGATACTTGAGATGAGATCTCATCCATTGATTAGAGTTGGATAAGACTAATCTTATCCATTGATCTCTAGGTTTGGACTAAGGATGGCTAAAGAGGGCGCAAGGGAAAATGAGAGGCATTCATTGTTCTATTATTCACTTGAGAGAGTTGAGAGAAGAGGAGGAGAGCAAGTGACTGTTTCAAGGAGAAAGGGGTGCACTTGGAGTTTAGGACACAAGCTTTCTTGGATCTTTCATAAAGGGCGCACATTCTCGAGAGGAGAAGGAAACACGATATGGAGAGCACGCAAGGGAACATATTGTGAGGAGGTGGCTTGTAGAGGGGTGTGTTAGCATTGATATTTACCCTCATATTTCTAGAGGATAATCCCAATACCCATCAAATAGGTTTGTAATGGTATATTTATGATAGAGTGTGAAATGGAAAAAAATCAACATAGCAATGTTCAAACACATAAATATCTAGGCAATAATGCATAAGCAAATAAGGTTTTGGCTAACTTTAGTCAGTGATTTAAAGATAAGTGTGGGTACATGGAATATTTAATGAGAAGGATGAATAAGTCTGCTATAAGCATCAGGATTTACTAGCAGATAAGTGAAGAAAAAGTTCAGACACAAGAACTTCTTGATCTAAACCTTAAAACACTGATAAAAATTACATCAACATCATAATCAAACATACATTACAACACAACTATAATATCTCAATTGAATCATTCAATAATGAGAAAATCAGAGTAAGAAAGAAGCACGATAATGGAAAAGGAGGATGACTTCTATTAGGCAAAATGTCTAAGATCTCATACATTAAAACCAGAGTCTGGCTCTGTTACAACAAAGAATTACATAAGGGAGTCTATGCTCAACCATTCGAACCCAAAAATTTCATTCTAAAGCTATATTTATAGTCTAAACAATAAGTGACAACATACAACTTGATATGGATCCTCTAACCTAGGATTCTCCCACTAAAAACTAAAAATCCAACATCTGTACAAGTGGAGACAACAAACTACTAAAAATAGGGAAAATGTTGGCCAAAACTCTAACACTATAATCTTTACATTAGAAGTTGTTCCTTGGGTGCATCTCCATCAGTGCCATGTGTCCACCAGGTCCAAATGACCTCCAAGAATCTGTGCTAATATCCATCTGCCACCTGGTGACTATTGATTCCCTCAAAACCCATCAAAACTGAAATGTGTAGCGAACTTAGAAGTGTTGACTATATCAGCCAGTTCGTAGCAGATTTTGTAGCTCCCGCATGTGTAGACTATTTTGCAGCAAATTCCATAGTGAACTGCAATTTCTGTCTAAGTAGGTGATTTCGCAACGTATTTCGCAACGACTGTGCAACTTCTGTGTATGTAAATGATTTCGCATCGCATTCTATAATGAACCTGCAACTTTGTCTCTGTAGATAATTTCATAGCGCCAAGAACTACAAAATGTCCTGTAGCTTTCTGTGTAATGCAGTTTGAGCCAAAATACCCAAAATCCTAAGCAAAAAGGTGTATAAGCATGTAGATGCCTCCTATGCAAGTATAATCATGATACTTCCCACAAAACTTCAAAATTCCAGGATGATCATCATTAAAATTGAGGGTCTTCCAGCCACTCCACTTCATCTCCTTAGTTTGACACTTCTCCTAGTTGCAGGTTGAGCTAGCACATTAATATTTCTTTGAGCTAACTCATATTTGAAGGGCTATAACTCCACCTTGAGCTTTCTGTTATGAGATTGTAAGTCTCTGTTCTGCCCGTACAAATTTTGAAGCTGCCTATGGAGGGGAAAAAATATCCTTGCTGTAAACCTAGCTAGATAAATAGTTTCCTTGTACATATCCATGATCTCCTTCATCTTTTTCCTCTCAGCCAAACCTTCTTCCTTCATGTGAGCAAACTCCTTTCTAGCATCTCTGAGCTTTCTGATCAATCTTTTAAAGGTAAGGTTCCGAGGGGGAGTAGTTATGTCTATGATTTCAACCTTTTTCTCAACAATCTAAAATTTCCCCATATCCTTCCTCTTGACATGATATTTTTTCATGGCTTCTTGTTCATTAGTTTCCTTTTGGGATGATGACCGGGTAAAGGGCCTCCTAGATCTAGTCTCAACTGTTGCAGTAGGTGAGGGAAAGTGTAGCTTTCTCCCTTTTTTGACTGTGGTTTTAGCTGAGGGAACTTTTTCTAGTTCTAGTGCAGGTTGGGGTGAAAAATCCCTCTATGGAGAGTGATGATCTCCCCCTTCTTCTTCTTCAACTTCCTTAGGAGACTCACTATCTTTAGCAATGTGTTTTCCCTTTCTCTTTTTTCTTGTCTCTGTGTGAATAACATTGTCATCTTGAAGAGGGCTCTGCACCTTAGATTGAGGAGTAAGGGCTACATTTAGTTGCAGATTTGCAGAGGCAATGAATTTCTCCCAAGCTATGTTTCATTTCTTCAACTCCTCCATAACAAGCATCCTAATCAACCTTGAGTGGAAGACACTTGTGTCCACATATTTGGACTTGGCTTGGACCCTATCAACTATTTTCCCCATACTCCTAAACAAATAGAAAGGGATGCTCATTAGATCTTTTCCTATGAAGTGAAACAAAAATATAATGTGATATTGGTAAATCATATTGAATCTTCCCTCACGGGTAAAATATCCCTGGATCACCTTCAACATCTTGTCAAATCCCTCAACCAAGTGGCTCCTAGGCACCCCCTTATATAGGTTATCTCCCTGATGTTCTGGTTTGAGGAACTTTTTAGAAAAGGCTACATTAAGAGTCATGGATTTAAACCACCTTTCACCAGTGTTGGGTATCTCAGTGGATGCTGCAATGGTGACCTCAGATACCTCCATTTCAAGGGTTCCCACCTTGCTTTTAGTGCCATCAAAATTTAATTCAAACTCTTTGAATACCTCAGGGTGTCCCCTATGCATATTCTGACAGAAATTTAAACATCCAACCCTCTAGAATACCTCTATGATCAGAGATTCAACATTAAACAACTTCATATCACAAGGCTCTACCTGACTACACTCCCACCCTTGTGAGACTTCTTTTGCTGAGGTGTATCCATTTTCTATTATGGGAGGAAAAATAATACAATAATCTGAGAGATTAGACAGGACAAACAAGGACAAAGGTATTAGGGTTTGGAATGATGATCTTTTAGAGATGGCTTCTTATAAGGCTTCATATTTTTCCTTTTATTTGAATTCTGAGCTAATGAAAAGGAAATCTGATGGCTTAAGAAAAGGTAGAAAGATCCTTCAAGTAAAAGGATATGCAAGGAAGCAACAACTGTTAAGGTTTTTTTAATCTAACATTCCACCACCATTTGCAAGGTCATAACAATTTAAATCAATAAGGCTCTTTAAATTTTCAACACAGACAGATTTTAGATTTGGAAATATCAATGAAAATCTAAAGGATTTCAATTGATACGGGCCATGCAAAGAGATCATAATAATGCCGAGTTTTATGCACATGTTCACATCGTTGGAACAGGGGATCTGTAGCACAATTCATAGCAGATTCTGTAGCATAAACAACAAGGGCCAAGAAATAGATAGGCACGACATATATGATAGTAGGATTTGTTCAATTGTAGTGGAATAGGCTAAAAATACTACAGATAGGCTAAGAATTTGGTGATAGAAAAACTAAAGGGGTTAGTTGGTAAAGGGATACAAAATTTGCAGTGCCAGGTGCTACGAAAATTGAGCACAACCTTAAATTAATCTTCAACAGAGCTCAAATGACTCAAGGAGTACCTGGACATCGTGGCTTGACTATAGATGTGCTTCAGATAGCATGAAACTACCTGGAACCACTTTAACCTTCAATTCCCCTTTGTCAACCAATCTGTAGTAGAATCCACAATGTCTGTCTGGACTTAGGTTTTTCTGCATCGCCGAACTAGGAGCAAATTCAAATCTTGAGAAAACAGTTAGACAACATTAATGATCAAATATCAAGTTACTTCCTTTAAAACATGGATGTTGAAATCAATGATATCGGCTGACACAAGCCTCATAAGTGAAATACTGATAAAAAGGGAATATGTACTCAATATGCACTACAAAAACTCTTGATGAGATGGCAACGTACTAAGATGACTTGATTTGACCTTCTAACGGGTAAAGGGACATAATGTAGGGGTTTAAGATCATAGTGGAGGTAGTGACATGTCAGACTAGTGGTGGCATAAGGGTGATGGTGATGGCTATCAAATCATGTGATGATATTAGGATATAAACCAAAGGGTATAAACCAAATGTATGGGTCAAGGGTACAGGCCAACATTTATTTATGCTAGGACCTAAGAAAAACCATAAGGAAAAAATCAATAGAAAATATTAAACAAGACTAAGGCTAAAAAATAAAATCCTAAGGATGAATTTGACCCACAACAACTCATGTGACCCTTAACAACTTCATGTGATAGAATTGGCTCCATAGGGGATGGCATGCTCCCTGTGAGCTGCCAAGAACAAGCAACTTTAGTGTCTTATCCTAGGGCTATGGGGTCATTTATTTAAACAGAAAGAAAAAAAAAGTGATATTTACAATGGATGGGAAAACCACTCATGGCTCAAACAAAATACTTCTTCAGAAAGTGCCCATTAACAGGGCCACCAAAAACTTCAGAATCCTCCAAGTTCTACAATTTATAAGTATTATTTTGAAACACCTCAGAAATATTGAAAGGACCAATCCACAAGGCTTCAAATTTACCATTTTTCCCTTTGTCTTGCTTGGGTGCATCCCACTTGAGCACTAGATCTTCCAACTGGAAATATTCTTTGCTTACCTTCTTTTCAAAGGCTTGCTTGATCTTCTATTGATGGTCATGTGCTTTATCAAGGAGTTGCTCCCTAGTCTGTTTTACTTCTACTAGCTAATGTATCCTTCTGACCATATCATCAGGTTCTCCTTATTGATCCTGAAGGAACTTTGCCACAGTCAAGGAAAGATGAGTAGGAAAAACAAATTCAATCCCATATACAAGATGAAAGGGAGAAATACCAAATGACCTCTTTGTAGTAACTCTATCAACCCATAAGGCAAAATTCAGCTTTGAGTCCCATTCTTTCTTGTTGTCTTCCAGTAAATTCTTGATGATATTTACAAGGCTATTGTTAGAAGACTCTGGTAAATCATTGCCTTGGGGGTAATAAGGAGTATAATGGACTAATGAAATCCCATACATCTCACAAAACTTGATCAATGGCTCAACTTTGAAAGAGGCAACATTATTAGTAACAATCTTGCTTGGACAACCAAATCTTGACATGATATCCTCAAGAAAACTAATGATTACCTTGTGGGAGACACTCCTTGTAGGAATGGATTCTATCCATTTGGTTAAATAGTCAGTTGCAGTCAAGATCCATCTGTGTTGTACACTTGATGTTGGATGAATTTCCCCAATGAAGTCAAGTCCCCACTGTTGAAAGGGGCCAACAACCACTACATGCTTCAAAGGAAAAGATTTGAGCTTCTACTTTCCTGCAAACTTCTGACATTTGTCACAAGCTCTAATATTTGCACAAACATCAGTAAAAATGCTAAGCCAAAAATACCCAGCTCTGAGTATGTTATAAGTTGTGGTTCTCCAAAAGTGATGACCCCCACACAAGCTGTCATGAAAATCAGTCATGGCCTTTTGAGCCTCATGTGGATCTAAACATCTCAAAAGAACCCCTAGAGGATATTTCCAATAGAACATGTGATCAATGATACAATATTTGGTTTCCTTCAGCTTTAAATCTCTTACCTCATTCTTCTCCAAACCATCAGGAGGCTGCAACTTTTGCAGAAAATAAATGATGTCTTTGTACCAAGTGTATTCTTCCAAGTTGGGACTGATATGAAAGCTTTTGACAGAAATATCAGCTTGTTAATTTTTTGTGTTTAGATTCATGAAATTAACCCCCATTGCTTTGCAATTTGACTCAGCCAACAATCTAACTAATCCTTGGCCTTTCACCAACTTATTAGGCTTCATTTCAAGATCAAATTTCAAAACTTTGGCAATCCATTTGCTCCTCTTCCCATATATGTCATGCTGGATAAGTATTTCTTTCATAGAGGTTGTTGGAACATAGACAATAATATTGGAATGCATAATGTATACTATGAAATATTTGAGGGCTTTAACCAAAGCATAAGCTTGCTTTTCCATAATATCATACCTCATATTTGCATCCCTCAATGCCTTACTGAAAAAGGAAATAGGATGCTCTAACCCCTCTATATTTTTCTGAAGAAGAACAACAACAGATGTGTCATATGAGGCAAAAGAGAATATAAAAAATTCCTTGGAATAATCAGGGTTGATGAGAACATGTGCTTCAGTCAAGGCTTGCTTGATTTGGTCAAAAGAATCTCGGGCTTCAACAATCCATTTCACCTCATTCCCCTTCCTAAGAATAGATGTGATGTACTTAACCAATTCAACAAAGTTAGAGATGAATCTTCTCAGAAAATTGATTTTACCCAAGAAAGATTGAACTTCCTTCTTTGATCTAGGAAGAGATACAGTCTAGATAGCCTATAATCTACTTGGATCAATTCTTACTCCTTCTGCTGATACAATGCATCCTAACAACTTGCCTTCTTTCATAGAAAACAAAGACTTCTTAGGATTGAGAGAGAGATCAAACTTTCTACACTTCAGGAATACCTTTTTCAAATGATTATAATGTTCCTTATCAGATTTTGAGAACACTGTAATGTCATCCATATAGATGACCACAAATGTTTCCTTCTCCCCAATAAAGGTAATATCCATTGCTCGTTGAAAGGTTTCTTGTGCATTAAATAAGGGCATTTTAGCATACATGAATGTGCACCAAGGAGTAGTGAAGGTTGTCTTATCTCTATCTTCAGGTACGACATAGATCAGATTGTAGCCTGAGAAGCCATCAATCATAGAAATCCTTGATGATCCAATAACCCTCTGAAAAATATGCTCCACCTTTGGCGAGGGTTAATTATCTTTCTTGGAACTTCTGTTCAAAGTCCTGAAATCAAAACAAATTCTAATTTCACCATTCTTATTCCTCACTGGAACCAAGTTTTCCACCCACTCAGAGTACCTTAAAGGAATGATTATCTTGGCATCAAGCAACTTCTTAAGTTCCTTTTCCATAATAGGCAACAACATGGGATTTATCTGTTTGAGTTTATGCCTAAATGGATTGGTCTCTTCTTTCAAAGGGATCTTATGTTCAATGATGCTTGTGTCATATGTTTGTAGATATTCATATTTCCACGAAAATACATCAGCAAACTCCTTCAAAAGTTTAACACACATAGCCCTTTCCTCTTTAGATAAATTGCTAGACAATTTCACATATTTTGGATTTTCCTCTACCCCGAAATTGCATTTAGTCACATCAACATTTTCAGTTGAACCTTTAACCTTCAAAACAACATCATTTATGTCAAACAATCTCTCCAAAGGAACTAGTCCTTTTGGAATATGGTTACTAGGCAATTGAACAATATGGTGGTCTGCAATTTTATTGAGGAAAATATCAACATGAGGGATTTTGGTATCATCATGATCTTGATCAATATGAAGAGAAAAAAATTCTTCCACAGTTTCTAGATATATTTTGATCTCAAGATCATCCTCAAATACCTTCCAATGCTTAACATTGTCAGGTATAGTGGGTCTATACTTCACTTCCACATCATATTTGAGCTTGGGGGGCAAAGTAATTTTAAAATTACTTGCAGAAACAACCAAAGACTCTGCCATAGTATTTTCTCCTCTTTGAACAAAGAGATATTAAAATAAAAGAAGAAATTATCAACAAGATCCCAAACATCATTTATGTAAGTCCTTAACCTGGGGTGTTTAGCTTGATACATATTTTTAACTTGATTTACAATTAATTCAACATCTCCAAGCACTGCTTACTCTTCAATCTTCATATCTTTAGTAGCCCTCAAACCCAAAACAAGAGCCTCATACTTTGCAACATTATTTGTGGTTTAAAATTCTAGTTTGTAAGATAGAGATATGATTTCTTGAGTTGGTGAAATAAATACCACTCCAACACCAACACCTTCTTTATAAGAGGCCCCATAAAAAAAAATATTCCATACAGGGGTGTTTTGAGGAGGAACCTCACAAGTTTCAATAGGCTATTTTTTTATTTCAATAGGTGATTGAGGAGCATCATTGAGATGTAAAATACTGAATCTTAAATCAATATCAACTACAAAAATAGGGTGGTTGGTAGGATTAGCTGCATCACTGATGATGTAAGATAGTTGTGCTTCCATATAGAGCCTTATGTGCTCTCCTCTAAATAGAAGAATGGTGGCATATGAAAGGTCCATCTGCAAAGTCCCCCCTAGTGTTTTGATCCAATATCTTGACAAGAGCATCCCAAACTTAAGGGGGACACCAACCACCATAATATCCATGACCACACTCTTCATGGGCAATTGGAACAAGGTAACAACTGGGTCTTTGATTACCCCAAGGGGCTTCACTTTTCTAGAATCAAATGAGTATAGGTCATGATAAGATTTTTTAATTTCCAGACCAAGCTCATCCATGATAGTTTTAGGCATGAGGTTATGAGATGCACCTGATTCCATCAAGCAGTTTTTCAAGACTTGATCATGAATATTTAATGATGTGTATAAAGGAGGAGAAGAGTCATACCTATCCTATACCAAAGGTCCCTATTTTGAAGAGGGGCTTGGACTTTTTGATCATACCTATTCCCTATTTCTTTGATCTCTTTGAAGGACTTGAGGGGCATTGTTTGGTCTCCTGAAATATCCTCTGTTATCAACATTTATGTGTTTATATAATTTTGTTTTCTTTCAAGTTTCAACTTTTCCATTTCAACATAAATTTATTTTACCAATTTTGTTAGTTTATCAACTTGAGGATTGACAACAGAGGAATCAGAGGTCGAAGCTTAAACTCTACTTTTTCTCCTGTCTTTATCATATTTTACCCTAAGCTTGTAAGCTGCCAATATGTTATATTATACCTCCAATGTTTCATCTTTCATATGAGCTAGAGAGGTATATCTTCTTTCTCTCAACATGAGGCCAAAATCAGGTTCAAAAGAACTGACATAGGTGATATTGGCAGAAGTTTCTATGGGCTTAATTTCTATGGGGATTTTGTTGTACATTTTATTGAATCTTTTAGAAAAGTCTGAAATAAATTCCCCTTCTTTCCTCTTGAGTGACCCAAACTTTGTAATGTAGTATACGAAATCTTTTTTATCCCCCCAATGCCTTAGAACGGCATCATCCAAAGCTTCAATTCCAATAATATATCTAGGAGGTAAACCCCTAAACCATTTTCTAGCCTCACCATCAAGGATCTGTACAAAAACTCTCATCCATACATCTTCATTCTCAATATTAAGATTTTCTGCATAACTATAAAAGGCTGCAAGGTGTTGTTCTGCAGTTATATCCTCTTCCCCTGTAAATTTGGGCATGTACTTAAGGTAGTCTCCAATTGGGAGAGCATTCATAGGCTGAGGCAACACAAGAGGGGAATACCTAGCAACCACTATGCCATCCATCTTATTTCTAGGAAGGTTAGCACCTATCGTTGGATTATGAATTCTAGG
Source organism: Picea sitchensis (assembly GCA_010110895.2). NCBI lineage: Eukaryota > Viridiplantae > Streptophyta > Pinopsida > Pinales > Pinaceae > Picea > Picea sitchensis. The sequence continues at coordinate 146,948 of SNQJ01S0023955.1, forward strand.
AGAACGAGGAAATTGAGTCTTGACAGGTACAACTGCAGTCTTGATTATGTGTAGCTTGGGATAATATGGAATGTAGGATGGAGACATTTCAGTTTTCACAAGGAGAGGCTGAGTCTTGGAAGAGGATGGTGTATTTTCCAAAGGAACTAAGTGTTATTCCTTTTTTGTCACAATAATTTTAAGAGAAGGAGGAGGTGGAGAACCCAAAGTGGGAAAATCTTCTAAGCTCTCAAGTCTAAACCAACTTACAACATCAGGAGAGGAAATAACTTCAAAACTTTCTTCTTTCAATTTGGGAGAAAAAGAAGAGTATTCTACAGGGAAATCTTCAAGATCCAAATTTCTAGAAATCTCAACAGAGGGTAAAAGAGGAAAACTAGATATATCTACTGGTGTATTAAAAGTGGAATCAGGAAAATAACCAGAAGTACCTGGTACAACAGTTGAAAATCCTTCTTGAGAATCTTTTCCCTTCTCGATAATATTCTTTGGGTTAGCTTTAGGTGTAGCTATAGGTAGATGTGGAGTACACCTCGTGTGTCTGCCTTTGAAAGGCACAACTGAAACAATGGAGTCGTCAGGTGCAAGATGCAATCTTCAATGTACTGATTTCTAATGAACCTTCATAATCATTATTTCTTTGTCGTTCAATCCCAGAGAAATGTTTTCAATCCGTTCCCCGGAAACAACGCCAAGAATGTTAGCACTGAGATTCCAACTGGGAGAGAATTCATAGGCTGAGGCAACACAAGAGGGGCATACCTATCAACCACTATGACATCCATCCTATTTCTAGGAAGGTTAGAACCTACCATTGTATTACGAATTCTATGAGAACAAGGAGGAGATTGAGTCTTGACAGGTACAACTGCAGTCTTGATTATGTGTAGCTTGGGAGAAGAAGGAATGTAGGATGGAGATATTTCAATTTTCACAAGGAGAGGCTGAGTGTTGGAAGAGGATGGTGAAGGTTCCAAAGGAACAGAGGGATCTTCCTCTTTTGTCAAAACAATTTTAAGAGAAGGAGGAAATGGAGAACCCAAAGTAGGAAAATCTTCTAAGCTCTCAAGTCTAAACCAGCCTACAACATCAGGAGAGGAAAGAACTTTAAAACTTTATTCTTTCAATTTGGGAGAAAAAGAAGAGTATTCTACAGGGAAATATTCAAGATCCAAATGTCTAGAAATATCAACAGAGGGTAAAAGAGGAGAACTAGATATAGCTACTGGTGTATTAAAATTGGAATCAGGAAAATAACCAGAAGTACCTGGTACAACAACTGAAAATCCTTCTTTATAAGATTTTCCCTTCTTGATAATATTCTCTAGGTCAGCTTCAGGTGTATCTAGAGGTATATGTGGATTAGACCTCATGTGTCTACCTTTGGGATCCACAACTGAAACAATGGAGTCACTAGGTGCAAGCTGCAATCTTCAATGTACTGATTTCTAATGCACCTTCGAAATCAATATTTCTTTGTCGTTCAATTCCAAGGAAATGTTATCAATTCGTTCCCCGACAATGGCGCCAAGAATGTTAGCACTAAGAGTCACCCTCAGATTGATTGAGGATAATCCCAATACCCATAAAATAGGTTTTTAATGGTAGATTTATGATAGAGTGTCAAATGGACAAAACTCAGCATAGCAATGTTCAAACACATAAATATCTAGGCAAGACTGCATAAGAAAATGAGGTTTTGGCTAACTTCAATCGGTGATTTAAATATAAATGTGGGTAGATGGAATAATTAATGAGAAGGATGAATAATTCTTCTATAAGCATCAAGCTTTACTAGCAGATAAGTGAAGAAAAATCTCAGACACAATAACTTCTTGATCTAAACCTTAAAACACTGATAAGAATTACAACAACATCATAATCAAACATACATTATAACACAACTATAATATGTCAATCGAATCATTCAATAATGAGAAAATCAGATTAAGAAAGAAGAAAGATAATGGAAAAGGAGGCTGACTTCTATTAGGCAAAATGTCTAAGATCTCATACGTTAAAACCAGAGTTTGGCCCTGTTACATCAAAGCATTACATAAGAGAGTCTATGCTCAACCATTCGAACCCAAAAATATCATTCTAAAGCTGTATTTTTAGTCTAAACAATAAGTGACAACATACAACTCGAGATGGATCCTCTAACCTAGTATTCTCCCACTAAAAACTGAAAATTTAACATATGTACAAGTGGAGACAAAAAACTGCTAAAAATAGAGAAAATGTTGGCAACAACTCTAACACTATAATATTTGCATAATGAGTTGTTCCTTGGGAGCATCTCCATCAGTTCCATGTGTCCACCAACTCCAACTAACCTCCAAGCATCTGTGCTAAGCTCCATCTTCCACATGGTGACCGTTGATTCCCTCAAAACCCATCAAAATTGGAATTTGTAGCGAACCCTGAAGTGTTGACTATATCAGCCAGTTCGTAGAGGATTTTGTAGCAAATTCTATGGAAGATTTTGTAGCGCCCACCTGTGTAGACTATTTTGTAGAAGATTTAATAGCGAACTACAATTTCTGTTTGACTAGATGATTTCACAACAGATTTCGTAGTGACTGTGCAACTTCTATGTATGTAAATGATTTCGCAATGCATTCTGTAGTGAACCTACAACTTTGTTTGTGTAGATCATTTTGCAATGCCAGACGCTACGAAATGTCCTATAGCTTTATGTGTAATGCAGTTTGAGACAAAATACCCAAAATCCTTATAAAAAAGGTGTATAAGCATGTAGATGTCTCATATGCAGGTATAATCATGATACTTAGCACAAAACTTCAAAATGCCAGGATGATCATCATAAAAATTGAGGGTCTTCCAACCACTCCACTTCATCTCCTTAGTCTAGAACTTCTCCTAGTTGCAGCTTGAGCTAGCACGATAAGATTTCTTTGATCTAACTCATATTTGAAGGGTTGTAACTCCACCTTGAGATTTTTGTTATGAGATTGTAAGTCTCTGTTCTGCTTGTACAAATTCTGAAGCTGCCTATGGAGGAGAAAGAATATCCTTGATGTAAACATAGCTAGATCAATAGTTTCCTTATACATATCCATGAGTTCCTTCATCTTTTTACTCTTAGCCAACCCTTCTTTCTTCAGGAGAGAAACCTCCTTTCTGGAATCTCTGATTTGTTTGATCAATATTTTAAAGGTAGGGTTCTCAGGGGGAGTAGATATGTCTATGATTTCAACCTTTTTCTCAATAGTCTCAATTTTTCCCTTATCCTTCCTCTTGACAGGAGCTTTTGTTATGGATTCTTGTTCAATAGTTTCCTTCCAGAATGATGACCTGGTGAAGGGCCTCCTAGATCTAGTCTCAACTACTACAGTAGGTGAGGGAAAGTGTAACTTTCTCCCTTTTTTGAATGTGGTTTTAGCTGAGGGAACTTCTTCTAGTTCTGATGCAGGTTGGGGTGAAAATTACCTCCATGGAGAGTGATGAGCTCCCCCTTCTTCTTCTTCAACTTCCTTAGGAGCTTAGAAATGTGTTTTCCCTTTATCTTTTTGCTTGTATCTGTGTGAATAAAACTGTAAGCTTGAAGAGGGCTCTGCACCTTAGATTGAGGAGTAGGGGCTACATTTAGTTGTAGATTTGCAGAGGCAATGAATTGCTCCCAATCTATGTTTCCTTTCTTCAACTCCTCCATCACAAGCATCCTAATCAACCTTGAGTGGAATACACTTGTGTCCATAGATTTGGACTTGGCTTGGATCCTATCAACCATTTTACCCATACTCCTAAAAAAATAGAAAGGGATGTTCATTAGATCTTTGCCTGTGAAGTGCAACAAAAGTCTAATGTGATATTGGTAAATCATATTGAATTTTACCTAACAGGTAAAATATCTCTGGATCACCTTCAACATATTGTCAAATCCATCAACCAAGTGGCTCCTAGGCACCCACTTAGATAGGTTATCTCCCTAATGTTCT
>SNQJ01S0023955.1:150919-166823 GCA_010110895.2 Picea sitchensis
AGAAAGGGATGTTCATTAGATCTTTGCCTGTGAAGTGCAACAAAAGTCTAATGTGATATTGGTAAATCATATTGAATTTTACCTAACAGGTAAAATATCTCTGGATCACCTTCAACATATTGTCAAATCCATCAACCAAGTGGCTCCTAGGCACCCACTTAGATAGGTTATCTCCCTAATGTTCTAGTTTGAGGAACTCTTTAGAAAAGGCTTCATTAAGAGTCATGGATATAAACCACCTTTCACCAGTGTTGAGTATCTCAGTGGCTACTGTAATGGTGGCCTCAGATATGTCCATTTCAAAGGTTCCCACCTTGGTTTTAGTGAGATTGAAATTTAAGGCAAACTCTCTAGCTACCTCAAGGTGTCCCCTCTACATATTCTGACAGAAATTTAAACATCCAACCATATGGAATAGCTCTCTAATCAGATGTTCAACATCAAACAACTACATATCACAAGGCTCTGTCCTAACTACACTCCCACCCTTGCGAGGCTTCTTTTGATGAGGTGTATCCATTTTCTATTATGGGAGGAAAAACAATACAATAATCTAAGAGATATGACAGACCAAACAAGGAAAAAGGTCTTAGGGTTTGGAATGATGATCTTTTAGAGTTGAATTCTTCTAAGGCTTCAAATTTTTCCCTTTATTTTACTTCTGATCTAATGAAAAGGCAATCTGATGGATTAAGAAAAGGAATAAAGTCTCTTCAAGGAAAAGGATATGAAAGGAAGCAACAACTGTCAATGTTTTTTTAATCTAACATTCCACCACCATTTGCAAGGTCATAACCATTTAAATCAATAAGGCCCTTTAAATTTTTAGCATAGACAGATTTTAGACTTGGAAAAATCAATGAAAATCTAAAGGATTTCAGTTGAAACAGGCCATGCAAAGAGAGGATAACGATGTTGATTTTTATGCACAGGTTCGAAGCACTGGAACATGGGATCTATATTACAATTCGTAGTAGATTATGTAGCATAAAAAACAAGGGCCAAGCAATAGATAGGCACGACAACTCTGATAGAAGTATTTTTTCAATTGCAATGGAATAGGATAAAAATACTACAGATAGGATGAGAATTTGGTGATATCAAAAGTAAAGGGGCCGATTGGTAAAGGGATACATAATTCACAGTGCTAGGTGCTACGAAAATTGAGCACAACCTTAAATTTATCTTCAACAGAGCTCAAATGACTCAAGGATTACCTGTACATCGTAGCTCGACTGTAGATGTGCTTCAGATAGAATAAAACCAACTGGAACCACTCTAACCTTCAATTCCCCTTTGTCATTCCAGTCTGTAGCAAAATCTGCAGCGCCTGTCTGGACTTAGGTGTTTTTGCAGCACCGAACTAGGAGCGAATTCAAATCTTAAGAAAACAATTAGACAATATTAATGATCAAATCTCAAGTTACTTCCTTTAAAACATGGATGCTAAAATCAATGAGACTGGCTGACACAAGCCTCATAATCGAAATAATGATAAAAAGGGAAGATGTACTCAAGATGCGCTACGAAAACTCCTGATGAGATGGCAATGTACTAAGATTACTTGATTTGACCTTCTAACGGGTAGAGGGACAAAGTGGAGGGGTTTAAGAGTATAGTGGAGGTAGTGACATATCATACTAGTGGTGGCATAAGGGTGATGGTGATGGCTATCGAATCTTGTGATGAGATGAGGATATAAACCAAAGGGTATAAACCAAAGGTATGGGTCAAAGGTATAGGCCAACATTTATTTGTGTTAAGACCTAAGAAAAACCATAAGGAAAAAATCAATAGCAAAGCTTAAACAAGACTAAGGCTAAAAAATAAAAACCTAAGGATGAATTTGACCCACAAAAACTCATGTGACCCTTAACAACTTCATGTGATAACATTGGCTCCACAGGGGATGACATGCTCCCTGTGAGCTTCCAAGAACAAGCAACTTTAGTGTCTTATCCTAGGGCTATGGGGTCATTTATTTAAACAGAAATAAAAACAAAAAATGATATTTACAATGTACGTGACAACCACTCATGGCTCAAGCAAAATATTTCTTTAGAAATTTCCCATTAACAGGTCCACCAAAAACTTTAGAATCCTCCAAGTTCTGCAATTTATAAGTATTATTTTGAAACACCTCAAAAATATTGAAAGGACCAATCCACAAGGCTTCTAATTTACCATGTTTTCCTTTGTATTGCTTGGGTGCATCCCACTTGAGCACTAGATCTTCGAGAAGGAAATATTCTTTGCTTACCTTCTTGTCAAAGGATTGCTTGATCTTCTGTTGATGGTCCTGTGCTTTATCAAGGAGCTTCTCCCTAATCTGTTGTACTTCTACTAGTTGTTGTATCCTCCTGACCATATCATTAGGTTCTCCTTGTTGACTTGAAGGAACTTTGCCACAAGCAACACAAGCTGAGTAGGAAAAACAACTTCAATCCCATATACAAGCAGAAAGGGGGAAATACCAAGTGACCTCTTTGTAGTAACTCTATCAGCCCATAAGGAAAATTTCAGCTTTGAGTCCCATGCTTTTTTGTTGTCTTCGAGTAACTTCTTGATGATCTTTACAAGGTTCTTGTTAGAAGACTTTTATAAACCATTGCCTTTGGGGTAATAAGGAGTAGAATGGACTAATGAAATCCCATACTTCTCACAAAACTTGATCAATGGATCAACTTTGAAAGAGGCATCATTGTAAGTAACAATCTTTCTTGGACAACCAAATATTGACATGATATCCTCAAGAAAACTAATGATTACCTTGTGGGAAGCACTCCTTGTAGGAATGGATTCTATCCACTTGGTGAAATAGTCAGTTGCATTCAATATCCACTGGTGTTCTCCACTTGTTATTGGATGAATTTCCCCAATGAAGTCAAGTCCCCACTGTTGAAAGGGGACATAAACCACTACAGGATTCAAAGGCAAAGATTTGAGCTTCTGCTTTCTTCAAAAATTCTGACATTTGGCACAAGCTCTAATCTTTGCACAAACATCAGTAAAAAGGATAGGCCAAAAATGCCCAACTCTTAGGATGTTATAAGATGTGGTTCTCCAAAAGTGATGACCCCCACACAAGTTGTCATGAAAATCAATCATGGCCTTTTGAGCCTACTATGGATCTAAACATCTCAAAAGAACCCCTAGAGGATCTTTCCAATACAAAATGTGATCAATGAGATAATATTTGATTGCCTTCATCTTTAAAGATTTTACCTTGTTCTTCTCCAAACCATCAGGAGGCTGCAAATTTTGCAGAAAATAAATGACATCTTTGTACCAAGTGCATCCTGGCAAGTTGGGACTGATATGAAATATTTTGACAGAAATATCAGTCAGCTTGTTGATTTTCTGTGTTTAGATTCATGAAATTAACCCCCAATGCTTTGCAATTTGATTCAACCAGAAATCTAGCTAAACCTTGGCCTTTCATCAACTTAGTAGGCTTCATTTCAAAGTCAAATTCCAAAATTTTGGCAATCCATTTTCTCCTCTTCCCATCTATGTCAGACTGGATAAGTATTTATTTCATAGAGGTTGATGGAACATAGGCAATAATCTTGGAATGCATAATGTATACTCTGAAATCTTTGAGGGAATTAACCAAAGCATAAGACTTCTTTTCCATAATATCATACCTCATCTCTGCATCCCTTGATGCCCTAATGAAAAAGTAAATAGGCTTCTCTAGCCCCTCTGTATTTTTCTTAAGAAGGATCAACAACCAATGTGTCATATGAGCCAAAAGAGAATATCACAAATTCCTTGGAATAATCGGGGCTGATGAGAACAGGTGCTTCAGTCAAGGCTTGTTTGATCTGTTCAAAAGAATCATGGGCTTCAACAATCCATTTCACCTCATTCCCCTTCCTAAGCATGGATGTGATGTACTTAACCAATTCAACAAAGTTAGAGATGAATCTTCTCAGAAAATTGATTTTACACAAGAAAGATTGAACTTCCTTCTTGGATCTAGGAAGAGATATAGTATGGATGGCCTCTACTATACTTGGATCAATTCTTACTCCTTCTGTTGATATAATATGTCCCAACAACTTTCCTATTTTCATAGCAAACAAAGACTTCTTAGGATTGAGAGAGAGACCAAACTTTATACACTTTAAGAAGACTATTTTCAAATGATGATAATGTTCCTTATCAGATTTTGAGAACATTGTAATGTCATCCAGATAGATGACCACCGATTTTTCCTTCTCCCCAATAAAGGAAATATCCATTACTCGCTGAAAGGTTTCTCTTGCATTCATTAGCCCAAACGACATTTTAGCATACATGAATGTGCCCCAAGGAGTAGTGAAGGCTATCTTCTCTCTATCTTCAGGTAGGAAAATGATATGATTGTATCATGAGAAGCCATCAATCATAGACATCCTTGATGAGCCAATCACCCTATGCAAAATATGCTCCATATTTGGCAAGGGGTGATTATCTTTCTTGGAACTTCTGTTCAAATTCCTGAAATCAACACAAAGTCTAATTTCACCATTCTTCTTCCTCACAGGAACCAATTTTTCCACCCACTCAGAGTATGTTAAAGGTATTATGATCTTGGCATCAAGCAACTTCTTAACTTCCTTTTCCATAATAGGCATCAACATGGTATTTATTTGTCTGAGTTTCTACCTAAATGGCTTGGTCTCCTCTTTCAAATGGATCTTATGTTCAATGATGATTGTGTCACATGTTTGTAGATATTCATATTTCTAGGCAAATACATCAAAAAAATCCTTCAAAAGTTTAACATACTCAGCCCTTTTCTCTTTAGATAAACTGCTAGACAATTTCACATATTTTGGATTTTCCTTTGTACCTAAATTTCATTCAGTCACATCAACATTTTCAGTTGAACCTTTAACATTCACAACAACATCATTTCTATCAAACAATATCTCCAAAGGAACTAGTCCTTTTGGAATATGGTTACTTAGCAATTGAACAATATGGTGGTCTGGAATTTTATTGAGGAAAATAGCAGCATGAGGGCTTTTGGTATCATCATGATCTTGATCAATATGAAGAGAAAAAAATTCTTCCACAGTTTCCAAAAATATTTTGATCTCAAGATTATCCTCAAAGACCTTCCATTGCTTGACATTGTCAGGTATAGAGGGTCTATACTTAACTTCCACATCATATTTAAGCTTGGGGGGAAAAGGAATTTTAAAATTAGTTGCATAAACAACCAAAGAATTTTCCATAGTATTTTTTCTCTTGGAACAAAAGAGATATTAAAAGCAGAGAATAAATTATCAACAAGATCCCAAACTTCATTTATGTAAATCCTTAACCTGGGGTGTTTATCTTGATACATATTTTTAACTTGATGTACAATTAATTAATCATCTCCAAACACTGGTAACTCTTCAATATTCATATATTTAGCATCCCTCAAACCCAAAACAAGAGCCTCATACTCTGCAACATTATTTGTGGTTTCAAATTCTAGTTTGTAAGATAGAGATATGATTTCTTGAGTTGGGGAAATAAATACCACTCTAGCACCAACACCTTCTTTAGAAGAGGCCCCATAAAAAAACATCTTCCATACGAGGGTGTTTTGAGGAGGAACCTCACAAGTTTCAATATGATTTTTTCTAATTTCAATAGGTGATTGAGGAGCATCAGTGAGTTGTAAAATACTGGATCCTAAATCAATATCAACTTCAAAAATAGGGTGGTTACTAGGATTAGCTTCATCACTGATGATGTAAGCTAGTTGTGCTTCCCTATATATCCTTTTGTGCTCTCCTCCAAATACATGAATGGTGGCAATGAAAGGTCCATATGCAATGTCCCCCCTATTATTTTGATCCAAGATCTTGACAAGAGCATCCCAAACTTAGAAGGGACATAAACCACCTCAATACCCATGACCACACTCTTCATGGGAAAATGAAACAAGGTAACAACCAGGTCTTTGATTACCCCAAGGCATTTCACTTTTCTAGAATTAAATGATTATACATCATGATAAGTTTTTGTAATTTCCAGACTAAGCTCATCCATGATAGTTTAAGGCATGAGGTTATGAGATGCACCTGAGTCCATCAAGAATTTGTGCAAAAAATGATCATGAATATTTAATGATGTGTAGAAAGGAGGAGATGAGTCATCCCTATCATCTACCAAAGGTCCTGATCCTCTACCAAAGGTCCCTATTTTGGAGAGGGGCTTGGAATTTTTCATCATCCCTATCCCTATTTCTTTGATCTCTTTGAAGGACCCGAGGGGCATTGTTTGGTCTCCTAAAATTTCCTCTGTTATCAACATTCCGTGTGTTTCTATAAAAAAAATTTCCTTCAAGTTTCAACTTTCCATTTCAGTAGAAAGTGATTTTACCAATTTTGTTAATTCATCAACTTGAGGATTGACAACAGAATTCAAAGGTTGAAGATTCAACCCTACTTTTCCTCTTGTCTCTATCAGATTTCCCCCTAAGCTTGTCATCTACCAATATGTTAGATTCTACATCCAAGTTTGCATCTTGCATATGAGCTAGAGAGGTAGATCTTCTTTCTCTCAACAGGAGGAAAAACTCAGGGTCAAAAGCACTGGCATAGGTGATCTTGGCAGAATTTTATGTGGGATTAATTTCTGTGGGGATTTTGTTGTACATTTTATTGAATGTTTTAGAAAAGTTTGAAACATATTCCCCTTCTTTCCTCTTAAGTGACCCAAACTCTATAATGTAGTATAGGAAATCTTTTTTATCCCCCAATGCCTAAGAAATGCATCATCCAAAGCTTCAATTCCAACAATAGATCTAGAAGGTAAACCCCTAAACCATTTCCTATATTCACCATCAAGTCTCTGTAAAAAAACCCTCATCCATACATATTCATTCTCAATACTAATATTGTCTTCATAGCTATAAAAGGCTGCAAGGTGTTCTTCTGCAGTTATGTCCTCTTCCGCTGTAAATTTGGGCATGTAATTAAGGTAGTCTCCAACTGGGAGATAATTCATAGGCTGAGGAAACACAAGAGGGCTCAGGGGAATACCTAGAAGCCACTATGGCATCCATCCTATTTCTAGGAAGGTTAGCACCTGCCATTGGATTATGAATTATGGGAGAACAAGGAGGAGATTGAGTCTTGATAGGTACAACTGCAGTCTTGATTATGTGTAGCTTGGGAGAAGAAGGAATGTAGGATGGAGATATTTTAGTTTTCACAAGGAGAGGCTAAGTGTTGGAAGAGGATGGTGAAGGTTCCAAAGGAACCGAGGATTCTTCCTCTTTTGTCACAAAAAAATTAAGAGAAGGAGGAGATGGAGAACCCAAAGTATGAAAATCTTATAATCTCTCAAGTATAAACCAAATTACAACATCAGGAGAGGCAAGAACTTCAAAACTTTATTCTTTCAATTTGGGATAAAAAGAAGAGTATTCTACAGGGAAATCTTCAAGATCCAAATTTCTAGAAATATCAACAGAGGGTAAAAGAGGAGAACTAGATATAGCTACTGGTGTATTAAAAGTGGAATCAGGAAAATAAACAAAAGTACCTGGTACAACAACTGAAAATCCTTCTTCAAAAGATATTCCCTTCTTGACAATATTCTCTAGGTCAACTTCAGGTGTATCTAGAGGTATATGTGGAGTATACCTTGTGTCTCTACCTTTGGGAGCCACAATTGAAACAGTGGAGTCACCAGGTGTAAGTTGCAATCTTCAATGTATTGATTTCTAATGCACCTTCAAAATCAATGTCGTTCAATTCTAGGGAAATGTTTTCAATATGTTCCCCGACAATGGCGCTAAGAATGTTATCATTGAGAGTCACCCTCAAATTGATTGAGGATAAGCCCAATACCCATCAAATAGGTTTGTAATGGTAGATTTATGATAGAGTCTCAAATGGACAAAACTCAGCATAGCAATGTTCAAACACATAAATGTCTAGGCAAGAAGCATAAGTAAATGAGGTTTTGGATAACTTCAGTCAATGATTTAAAGATAAGTGTGGGTATATGGAAGACTTAATGAGAAGGATGAATAATTATGCTATAAGCACCATGATTTACTAGAAGATAAGTGAAGAAAAATCTCAGACACAAGAACTTCTTGATCTAAACCTTAACACATTGATAACAATTACGACAACACCATTATCAAACATAAATTACAACACAACTATGATATCTCAATTGAATCATTCAATAATGAGAAAATCAAAGTAAGAAAGAAGCAAGATAATGGAAAAGGAGGCTGACTTATATTAGGAAAAATGTCTAAGATCTCATACATTAAAACCAGAGTCTGGCTCTGTTACATCAAAGCATTACATAGGGGAGTCTATGCTCAACCATTTGAACCCAAAAATGTCATTCTAAAGATGTATTTATAGTCTAAAAAATAAGTGAAAACATACAACTCGAGATGGATCCTCTAACCTAGGATGCTCCCACTAAAAACTGAAAATCTAACATATGTACAAGTGGAGACAACAAACTGCTAAAAACAGGGAAAATGTTGGCAACAACTCTAACACTATAATATTTACATAATGAGATGTTCCTTGGGCACATCTCCATCAGTGCCATGTGTCCACCAGCTCCAAATGACCTCCAAGAATCTATGCTAAGCTCCATCTTCCACTTGGTGACCGTTGATTCCCTCAAACCCATCAAACCTGGAATTTGTAGCAAACCCAGAAGTGTTGATTGTATCAGCTAGTTCGTAGTGGATTTCATAGTGAATTCCATAGTAGATTCCATAGTGCCCTCCTGTGTAGACTATTTTGTAGCAGATTCTGCAGCGAACTGCAATTTCTATTTGACTAGGTGATTTTGCAGCAAATTTCGCAGCGATTGGGCAACTTCTGTGTATGTAAATGATTTCATAGTGCATTCCATAGTGAACTTGCAACTTTGTCTGTGTAGATAATTTCACAGTGCCAAGCGCTACGAAATGTCCAGTAGCTTTCTGTGTAATGCAGTTTGACCCAAAATACCCAAAATCTTTAGCAAAAAGGTGTATAATCTTGTAGATGCCTCCTATGCAGGTATAATCATGATACTTCTCACAAAACTTCAAAGTGGAAGAATTATCATCATCAACATTGAGGGTCTTCCAACCACTCCACTTCATATCCTTAGTCTGGAAATTCTCCTAGTTGCAGCTTGAGCTAGAACATTAAGATTTCTTTTAGCTAACTCATCTTTGAAGGGCTGTAACTCCACCTTGATATTTCTATTATGAGATTGTAAGTCTCTATTCTGCCTGTACAAATTATGAACCTGCCTATGGAGGGGAAACAATCTCCTTGTTGTAAACCTATCCAGATCAATAGTTTCCTTATACATATCCATGAGCTCCTTCATATTTTTCCTCTCAACCAACCCTTCTTCCTTTAGGTGAGCAACCTCCTTTATGGCATCTCTGAGTTGTATGATCAATATTTTAAAGGTAGGGTTCTCAAGGGGAGCAGTTATGTCTATGATTTCAACCTTTTTATCAACAGTCTCAATTTTTCCCTTATCCTTCCTCTTGATAGGATATTTTTCCATGGATTCTTGTTCAAAAATTTCCTTCTGGGATGATGACCTGGTGAGGGGCCTCCTAGCTCTAGTCTCAACTATTGCAGTAGGTGAGGGAAAGTGTAGCTTTCTCCCTTTTTTGACTGTGGTTTTAGCTGAGGGAAATTCTTCTATTTCGTGTGCAGGTTGGGGTGAAAATTCCCTAGGTGGAGAGTGATGAGCCCCCCTTTATTCTTCTTCAACTTCCTTAGGAGCCTCAATATCTTTAACAATGTTTTTTCCCTTTCTCTTTTTTCTTGTCTCTATGTGAATAACATTGTCAACTTGAATAGGGCTCTGCACCTTATATTGAGGAGTAGGGGATAAATTTAGTTGTAGATTTGCAGAGGCAATGAATTTCTCCCAAGATATGTTTCCTTTCATCAACTCCTCCATCACAAGCATCCTAATCAACCCCGAGTATAAGACACTTGTGTCCACAGCTTTGGACTTGGCTTGGACCCTATCAACCATTTTCCCCATACTCCTAAACAAATAGAAAGGGATGTTCATTAGATCTTTGCCTGTGAAGTGAAACAAAAGTCTAATGTGATATTGGTAAATCATATTGAATATTCCCTCACAGGTAAAATATCTCTGGATCACCTTCAACATCTTGTCAAATCCCTCAACCAAGTGGCTCCTAGACACCCCCTTAGATAGGTTATCTCCCTAATGTTCTGGTTTGAGGAAATCTTTAGAAAAGGCTACATTAAGAGCCATGGATTTAAACCACCTTTCACTAGTTTTGGGGTATCTCAGTGGTTGTTGCAATGGTGGCCTCATATACCTCCATTTCAAGGGTTCCCACCTTGGTTTTAGTGCCATCAAAATTTAAGGCAAACTCTCTGGCTACCTCAGGGTGTCCCCTCGACATATTATGACAGAAATTTAAACATCCAACCCTTTGGAAGACCTCTCTGATCAGAGGTTCAACATCAAACAACTACATATCACAAGGCTCTGTCTTGACTACACTCCCACCCTTGTGAGACTTCTTATGCTGAGTTTTGTCCATTTGACACTCTATCATAAATCTACCATTACAAACCTATTTGATGGGTATTGGGCTTATCCTCTAGCAATATGAGCTTGACTCTCAGTGCTAACGGGGTGCATTTTTGATATGATAATGGTTCCAAGGAGCTTAGAGGTCGTAGCTTGAGTGAGGGAGGCACACTTGTGTTAGAGTGATCAAATACCAACCTAGGGGCACATTTTGAGGAGGAGGTGCGAAAAAGAGGAGTAGGGGAAAAAACCCTTGTGTGAGAGGGCACACTTGAGGCTAAGTGTACACAAGAAAAGGAAAAGAGGGTGCTACTACTCATTGTTAGTGTTACACATCAAAATTCCTCACTTTGATAATGTCACATTATCATTGTCGAAAGTGTCACAAGTGTCTCACTTTTGTTGCAAGTGTCGTAAATGTCGCATTTTCGTTCTGCATATGTCGCATTGCAAACAACATCATGGAGACACTTGATACACTCTAAGACATGTTTGGAAGGGGAAATATCATCATTTGAAAAACTAAGAAAAATGTTTTTCCTTGAGAAATGGTCATCTTAACAAACTTTTCGAAGATCAATGCTCCCTTGCTCATATGCAGGGAGCACTAGTGCTCCCTATCCATCTAGAAGGGAGCGTTGCAGCACCCTATTGCCAGTTTTCAGGGAGCGTTGCAGCGCCCTATTGCCAGTTTTCAAGGAGCATCGATTGGTTGAGATAATCTTGGGAATAAATCCTCCTTATCTCTAAGGACAACTAGATATGATCCGAGTTGGTTTGAATCGAATCCAAGATTTAGGTTGCATCTAAGGGATATTCCACAAATGATGGAGTCATGTCCTCAAATTATTTCAAATATAACTAAGGTGGTTGAGCCTCTCAAATCCTATAAAGGAGGCATTCTCATGGTGAAAAGGAGGAGAATATCAACAAAAAAGTATTATCATTCTGATCGTGGATATTTCGAGCAAGGGTTGGACAAGGAGGACTTGGAGAGGTTGCTACAACTGCATCTATAGATTGTAAGTTGCTTGTAATATTCTCATTAATATATGCTTGGCCTATTTCCTTCAAGTTTGTGTATGATTGCATATGCTTGTCTTTTATTGATAAATTTAGTTTAATCTTATCTTGGTAGAATAGGAAGCATGTGTTTTCTTTGTTGTCTCTTGAATTGCAGATCACATTAAAGAGCTTGAAGATCAAGTTTGGCCTGGACTAAGCGAGGACAAGCTTCAGAAAAAGGTACATCATACTTTCTTCCTATTTTCCCTTTGACTAGTTTAACTACATTTAAAGGAATGTTAGTGTCCAATGTTAGCATCTTTCTGTCTTGGTAATAAGGGTCTAGGATCCAAGAGGATATTCACTTGTCTGTAGGGGAATTTTCCTATAATAGAAATTGATGAGTCCACTGGTGAACAAATCTTTCAGTTTTGGTTTCTTTCTTTGGTTTTGTCTTAGATTTTTCTCATCTTCAAATCCCGCTTTCTGCATTTTACTCTTCTATACATCTATTGTCATTACTGAAGTTGTCTCACAGAGACTGTTGATCAAACTTCCTGAGTTTTTCATTTTCTGGGTTGATCCTTTACTTTCTTAGAAACCAACACCCTCTCCCTTTACATCCAGAGCGTTGATTTCCTGATCGACGCTCCCTTATAGTGCTTTAAGGAGCACTATAGCACTCTGGTGTTGATATAATTAGAGCGTCATTTTTTCTTCATTTTGAAAAATTGTTGACTACTTTTGTACTGGGTGTGATTTTTGGGTATTTCTTCTTAACTCAGGACATAGTTTGTCAATTTGTGTCTCCTGTCAGATTTGCAACTTGCTTCTTTTAATACTTTTGATATTTGGTTGGATTTTATTGTATTTCCTTGTCACGAAATCACCCTTTTCTTCATATTTTGGGTTTATTTTGTTATCTTTTCGTTCATCTGATCGGTTGAACATTATTATAAGGAAACTCAATGATCTTTTTACTGATTTAATTGGTCTCTGATCTTCATATATTTACAACAATTTATTAAGTGTGTTTTGTTGTTTTTGGAACTTTTAATTTGTTTTTGCCTCTTATTGACTATTGTGAGAGTGTCTTTTGTTGGTGTGATTCTTGCTTCCCATTGTCTAAAAGCTGCAATAGTGAAATATTTTTTATTATTGGAATAAGAAGCATTCAATCAAATCAATTCACATTCATAATCAAACGAAATGATACTTTTTACAATTGGTTTTTGGATACTAGAAACAATTTCTGTAAGATTTATCACTAAAATGGATTCTTGTTGAAAACAATTGCATGAAATTTATGCATTCTTTTGTTTGGTAGTGAAAGAAAGAAAACTCGTATCCTTCCTGCAAATAGAAGTTCATCGAAAGAAATGGTTTCTTATCATTCTTTTACTTCTTTCGGATTCGAGTCATAGCATCATTAGTTTCACTCGCATTCACCTTAGAGTAAATAACAACCACTAAAATCAACGCCAATTAAAAATCGATCTAGAAACTTTTTCTTTTTAGATTCTTCCACCAACATTAGACTAGGATTAGTGCTTTGGATTAGGCTGTGAGTATAACTCTCCAAAGCATTCAAAACAAACTTAGAATCTTGTGATAGGGAGAGTAAATCCAATTTTCGTATAAGCATCGCTGGGATCCCCTTCTCACGCGGGGGTTACACACAAGGTCGCGTTCGGGAGAGAAACGAATATTATCCCTCCGAGGTTTAACCATTCATAGTAGTAAGATTGTATTTTGGGGGTTCTTATTGAGGTCTAGATGTCTTCATTTGGTCTCGATGCTTCATGAATTATGAATCCGTTCGGGGTCCTCTAGAGTTCTACCAGTCCACTTGTCCTCAATTCTCTTAAAGGATTTCGAACTTGTTATCCTTCCCATACGTGCAGACTGGACTGTTGACTGCACCTGCCCAAAAGCTGACTGGGAGTTGGTGTCCTTAGTAGCCATAATATTTAGGGTCTTCACACAAGGTGACGGTGAAGGGAAGTCTTCATTGTACTTGGAACGGACGTTGGCCAAACTCACTCAAGATCCTTGGAGGGTAAATCCATGATTATTGTGTGGAAGCTTGCACCAAGGCATAAGTTCGTTAAGCAGGTCTCCAACGTAACTATTCCAACCGCTCATATCCTATCTCTTTCTCAATTTGGTCACGTGATGTTGGATTTCATCACCAACTAGTATGATCATTGAGAGAAGGTTTTGTTTGCTTGTTGGTTCTTCTAGATTTTTAGCGCGTGTTGTTTGTTTACTTAATCATTTTTCAAGATTGAGACTGTAGATGATAAAGGTTTTCATAGATCACATAGGATGCAAGGGTTGCCTCCAGAAGGCTACAAACCCTTACCTCCTAATTCACCCGAAGACATTTACCGTGAAGAGGTAGAAAATCACTTGGACGCTAGGAGTGTTGCTACTCCTTTGTTAGAAAATTCTGAAAGTGCCATGGTGATGGTTGAGGATCCCATTCTTCATACTACCCCTATGTCAAAAGTTCCTATCAAGCCACTCCTTGTTCGATTGGACTCGTTCGGTAACATTATATAAGAAGAAGTTCCTCATTTACCACTGAGGTCATACATTGAGACATAGATGGAAGACACACAACATGATTATGATGAGTACATGACTCCTTTCTGGTCTGCTAGATTGGTAAATCAACAATAGACACATGTTCATTCCATATGGAGAACTCCATCGGGACATGATCTTTACGAGCATTTTAACTTTAGTCGACCACCTCTTGACCATGTTGCCTCTGTTGTTGTCGAGGTAGGACTGTCTGGTTAGAGTATTGACCGTCCCATCGAACAAGTAGTCAATCCTACTGCTACGTCGGTACAAATCCAATATAACGATGGAGTCATAACGCCTAATCATACACAAGGTACTTCGACCATTACTCCCACCACTACACCTTTTCAAACTACAACTCCTTATGTTCCACATAATCCTTTTGGAACACCTATACATCACAAAATGCAGAACCCTTCCATACACACATAATCAATTGCGGGACAATTCTCGACTAGGAGGAAACCATCATCTAGTGGGAATATCCCTCCTAGGGGAAAACCACCCTTACACATATTGTTACACATTGTTTTGGTCACCCTGGTGATGTTTCTACAACATGTGTTCAGGCTTCCAAAAGATCCTTTCTTCATGAGAAAAGTGACTAGCTCCCTCTTCTACAAAACTTGTTTTTAGATTGTAGAAGGCCCTCGCAGGCCAACCATAAGGTACAGTGCGGAAATTCCTGATTCCCGCAGGCTGTCATGAAACTGGCTTGCGACGTTTCTGCAAGCTACATTATAGTCAAGGTGCGACGACATTGGAAAACTGAGAAAAGGTCGAAGTTCAAGAAAGTTATAGAAGGGATCTTCTAGAATATGAGGTGGCATCCATATGGTTGGGATCCTACTCGCTTCTCTGATTTGGTGGGATCATCCTAATATCTTTAACCATCTCTCTTTCTCCTATATAATGATGGATTTCTCATGGAAAAGGTTAAGCAATAAAGCAAGCAAAGAATTGATGAAGGAATAGGGTGAAAATTGTGTGAGGGATTCTATTTCAATTGATGCTTGAGGTCTTTATCTATCCATCAAGTTATTTTGGATCCTCTTCATGCAATTTTGGAGCAAGTGTGTGTGTTGGAGCAAAGGGCCACTGAAAGGGAACCTTGCAACGTCAACGTTGTTTGGTTGTATCTGTTGATTAAGGTTGGTTGTCATTGATGTCAACCCTTGAAGAAAGCCCCGTAGCACAAATGTTGGGTAATGGACCCAAGATTGTTTAATGTAAATAGGAATCATTATTGTCTTGTCATGGTTTATAATAAGTAGAAATGGATGAACTCCAAAGTGGTCCCCTTATGGTGAAATCCCTCACGGGAAGACGCTTTCTGGATTGAGTTATCCTATAAGTATGGTTAGAGAACCCATGCTTATTTGTGGAATAATGAGATGAATGCCAATGAATTTTTCAGTGAAACCATCCTATATGGATAGTGCTTGTCATTCCATTTCTGGTGGTATGTGGAACATCACATAACTTCTCACAGTTAGAGAGTTATGGCCATGAGAAGTTGGAGAACCCAGGTTTGGGTAATGGACCCGAGTTTGTTTGATGGATAATTGTATGAGTTTTGATATATTTTCAGGTAATACTATTCTATATGGATAGTACATTTCATTCCATTTCTGGTGGTATGTGGAACGTCACATAAATTCTCACGGTTTGAGAGTTATGGCCTTACGAAGTTGGAGGACCCTCATATGTCATCTAGAAGCCCCAAAAGGTCAAAATAGTCAAAGTGGTT
>SNQJ01S0023955.1:170205-181891 GCA_010110895.2 Picea sitchensis
TGATTCACCCCCCTCTCAGTAATCCAACAGTATCTTCCACTTTTATTTAATATAATAAGTGGCATGTTTCTTTCCCATAAAATCATACTCATTTTATTACATGACTCCTTGATCACATGTGTAAGTTTTCATTGAATATACTATTATTGCTTTCACTTTGGTTGGTTTGTGTTTCATTGCAGATCCAATATCACAAGAGCACATGAGCAGATTAGGGACAACAAAGACATAAGGAAGCAATATTCAAAGGTATGTCACTCATCTCTTGTTTGATAATAAACTCAATGATTAAATCTTAGGGAAAGTGTCATGTCCTGTCTTGTTTTGTTCTAGATCCAGGTGGATCTAGGGAGATCTGTTTATTTCCACATTCACCGGTTTATCCAACAACACATACCCACTAGGGGGAAACCCCCTTTTATTGGTCAAACTCTAGTTTTTACTCAAACTATGGCAGGGAGACAACCCCCCTTTCGCTGGAAACCCTTTACAATCCTAGGGAGCACCCCAAGGAGGTATGTTTCATCAACCTTATCAAGGAGGGCCATCATACCCTAACCCACAATGAGTAATAAATCTCATTCCTTCTAGATTATATTTTGGACAACCTTATCCGGGTGTCCCAAATCCCACCTTGGGTCCTCAAGGACAACAATCTTATCCTTCCCAAGAGTCAAGTGTATACCCTCCGCAAGGAAAAATGGTTTACCCCCCTCAAGGGAAAACAATTTATCCCCCACAACCTAATAAAATGATCTATCCTCCCTAGAACCAACCAGGTTTCCCTCCTTTCGTGAACATTCCTCGACAACAATCAAATCCTGCCTATACTGGCTAACAACAATCGTATATGAGAGGGCCTACTGGATACAATTATCCACCTCAAATAGTTTATGTCCCTATTGGTGTCCCCATGCCACAACAATATCACCCTCAGGCTAACCGCCATCTATCGTTTCTAGCTACGTTGGATCTACCATATTTATCTCGGTTGACAAATGATCCCATACTACATTTTCATTTCTGGCTGAGAATTCCTGCTAAATTACCTTTTGACATCCCCAAATTTGATGGTAAACCTAGCGAAGACCTAAAAAACCATGTTATGACATTTCATCTATGGTGTTCATCAAACTCATTGATGGATGATTCTATACGGTTGTGTCTTTTCCAGCACACACTCATGGGCTCAACAACCAAATGGTACATTGAACTCCAACATGGTACCTTTCAAGATTTCAACTCCCTAGCTATGGATTTTCTCAAACATTTTCAATTACTCATCCGTGACTTAGTACACTAGGGGATCATCGACCTATAGTTCTATCCTTCAGTAGAACAGATGACAAACATCTTCACCAAGACCTTCACCAAGCAGAAGTTCCACTCTCTATGAAGTCGTCTTGGAGTGAAGGACACAATTTCCTCGCAACTGCCAGTTCTTATTTTTACATACATTGTAACTTTAGGGGTGGTTTTTCCCATGAGGTTTTCCCTATTTCCTCACTTTATTTCAGTGTATCTTTTGTATCTGGGTACCTAACATAGCCTCGTTGTTGGGACCCATTCTTTATTTTCACCATAGTGATGTTCAGGGGGAGGTGTTGGAGTTACTTCACACAAACCTAGGATTTATTTTTCCTAATTTCCTAAGGTTTTTCCTATGTTTATTAGTCATTATTCAGTATCCTAAAGTTTAGGGGAGAATATTCTACCTGGACAATATTCTCTTCAGTTGACACTTCAGTTTGACTAGTTGAGTTGAGTCTAGATGCTGCATTGGTTTTGTCACCATGCAACATTGGGATCATCACCATGATAATGCACATTAGCCTTAGTTTCATCACCAGACTGGTGCATTTCCCTTGATTCCTTGATATACTCCTCACTACACTTTGTTTCAGTTAGTTAAGTGAATACTGGTTGACTAGTTAACTCAACTAGGTGGTAATTCACTCACGTAACTGCCTGAGAGACTAGACTAGGTGGAAATCCACTCTTGTAACTACTAGTGTGTGTCTAGGTCACTCTAGACCACCACTATGGTGCATTGGTTCTCCTCTAGTGCGCATTGATTGAGTTATACAGAGTATATCATGTGTAAATTATTCATTATTCATCACGGTTAATGCAAATTCTTCCATTCTTTCTCTCTTGCTTCTTCTTTCTCAATTTATCTCTAAAAATGTGTGTGGTATTTTCTAGCTAGATATATTTTGTATAGTTTCAACACATTTACATGGTATCAGATCCGATGGAATACTAATAAAAAGCTACACCAAATTTTTTGCAGGTATAAAAGATTGAAGACAACGAAAAGATGGATTTCCCAAAAGAATTCATTCTTACACCTTACAATTACTTTGCACAGAAGGAGAAAATAGTCATACATATCTGAACTAGAGGATTGTACAGGTTAAACTTGAATACTGACACAAAATTGACATCATCCATAGAAAAATCCAAGTATCTAAATCGAATGGATGAAGCATTCAGAACGATTTGTAGTCTTATTTCTCCCGATCTCCTTTTTCACATATCTTCCTGTAAAACCCCCAATGAAGAATGGACTACCTTGGAAGGGATATTTGGAAAATAGGATGAGATGAGGGGACACATGGTGGAGGTGGAATTTCTCACATTGGATCCAAAAAGGTTCGATAATATCCAATATTTCTTTACAAAATTCAAGGATTTATTGTCGCAACTCAAATCTTGCAGGGTTGATAAATTTGAGGAGAAAAAAATGGTTCTCACCATTCTCTCCAAACTTGGTCCTGAATTATCCGTGTTCGTATCAACATTCCATTCAGTCAAATTTTCCTTTGGAGCCACCTGGAATATGCCTTCTCTTGAGGACTTTATTGAATCCTTGACATAAGAGAAAACCAAGCTCATCAACATGGGAAAAATCAAAGGCCCAAAGACACATGCACTTACTGTGCATAATGGAAGCCATCAATATGCCTCCAGATCCAAAGAAGGAAGGGTAATCAAAACCCTTCACCGATGCCTCCGGATCCAAAGGTGGAAAGGGAAGAAAATGAGAGAAATGCATGTACTTCCATAAAGGATTCCATCCAGAATCCGCATGCATGTAGAAAAAAATAGATCTAATGACTCAAATACTTCAGCAAAACAACCTTGGAGATCGCATCCCTGAGGGTGCTAAGAAGAACAAGCCAAAATATCATAATCCCAAGAAAGGAAATTCTAGCCATGCCTTGATTTCCATCAACTCCTCTCCCGATGCTTGGATCGTAGATTTAGGAGCATCACATCACATGGCTGCCACAAAATCAGTCTATTCTTCATTGGATGCATGCAAAGGTCCTCTTATTATGATGGGGGACAACTCTCCAGTCGAGGTCACCGACAAAGGAACGATTGAACTCACCAACATAAGCTTTGAGAATGTGTTGCATGTTCCCAAAATTTCCGTCAATATTCTCTTCATGTATCAGATGATGAATTTCGACACCGGAAAGAAATTCATATTCAAACCAAATGCAGTGGACATCTATGGCATCAAAACCAATTCTAGGGTTTCTACCAATGAGGTAAATCATCAATCTAGATTGTATACATTTTATGAGTTTATTGAACCAGATTCTATTTTACTGCTTACCCATGCTGATGAAAGTAGTAGGATATGGCACGAAAGGTTCGGACATTTGAATTTTAGATATATGTAACAACTTAGCAAGAAAATATTGGTTGATGGTCTACTAGACATCCATTTCTCCAAAGGAGTATGCGAGGGATGTGTTCTTGGAAAACACCCTCAAGAGAAATTCGATAAAGGAAAGACTCAAAGATATTCCTCTCCTTTAGATTTGATCCATAGTGACCTCATGGGTCCTTTTACGCATCCATCTATAAACAAAGCAAGGTGTGTTCTCATTTTTGTTGATGATTTCTCACATTTCACATGGATTTACTTTCTTAGGAAAAAATATGAGGTCTTTCAACACCTCAAAGATTTAAAATATTTGGTTGAGACATAGTTAGGAAATAAAATCAAAGTCCTCCAAAATGAGATCCATAATATGCCAATCATGGATCCATAATATTTTTCATGAGGGAGGTATTCAGTTGCAACACACAATTCCCTATACTCCACAACAAAATGGAGTTGCTGAGTGGAAAAAAAAGATCTATAAAAGAGATGGCATCTTGCATGCTACATGCAAAGTCACTACCACAGAGACTATGGGCCGAAGCACTTAATTGTGAAACATACATCCAAAACATATCTCCCCATAGATATTTCAAGGATAAGACCCCTTACGAGGCTTGGAGTGGCCTCAAACCAGAAGTGACCCACTTTCATATTTTCAGTTCATGTGCATGGGCTCGAATTTCCTCTGAAAAGAGGAAGGCACTTGATCCACAGAGCACAGAGTGTATATTTGTTGGATACCCCAACGGTGTGAAGGGATACAAACTTATTGATCTTTCCTCAGACCAACTTGTCATTGAGAGAAGTGTCCAATTCGAGGAATGTGTCTCGCATGTACCTCATCAGTCACATGTAGACACCTTCATTATTCCACCTGTCCGAGATGATGAGCATGCACATGTTGACTCTTCTTTAGATGAAGGTTATGATTCAGAGGAATCAGATGATCCAGATACAGATTCGGTGTAGTCAGATGTAGAGTTAGAGCATCCAGATGCATATGTAGAGCTAGATCAAAGGCCCAAGTTGGCATAGACTACTCTTGAGGATGCAAGGGATCTTGTTGGTGATCCAACCGATACTAGGAGGACTCGATCTAATTTTGAGGAGCCTCCTATTTCACTCACTTCCACTAAACCATTTCCCTCCAGGAATATTTTCTTGGTTTAGTCTTCAGATCCACAGTCTTATGGCAAGGCTGCTGGAAATCCCTTTTGGGAATCCGCCTTGTAGGAGGAGTACAACTTCGTCCTTGAGCACCAGACTTGGGATCTGGTTCCCCTTCCTTCTGGAAGGAAACCTGTTAGATGCAGATGGATCTATTGGATCAAGAGTGCAGTGGATGGATGAATTAGCGAATTAGTGGATGGACGAATGGCATTGACTATGATGATACCTTCGCTCTAGTAGCGAAGATGGATTTCATACATTTATCACTTGCCATTGCGACAACCATGGGATGGGAAGTCCATCAGATGGACGTGACGAATGCATTTATTCACAGTAATCTCTCTGAGGAGATATATATGGAGTAGCTCCAAGGATTTATGTAGGACTCATCTTTGGTATATGGACTGAATAAGTCTCTTTATGGCCTCAAGTAGGATCTGAGGGCATGGTATGCCAAAATGGATTCCTACCTGTTGTCACAAAACTTTGTACATTGTAAATCATACCTGAATGTCTACATGATCAAGATGACTGATTCACTTCTACTCTTAGTTCTTTATGTTGATGATTTGTTGATCACCGGTTGCTCGACTTCAATGATTGTTGCAGTCAAGAAGATTCTACATGACAGGTTTTTTATGACAGACATGGGTCCTCTACACTTATTCCTTGGACTCAATATCAGTCAGGATTCATCATACATCAAACTGTCTCAGGCCAAGTATGCACGAGATCTCCTTGAGAGATTTCACATGACAGACTGCAAATCTATTCTAACTCCTTTTCTATCAAGATTCAAACTTGAGGATGGCGGGGACACTCCACAGGTTGACAACACACTATAGATAAAGTTAGTGGGGATCTTTTTGTATCTCACACACTCCATACCATACCTCTCCTATGAAGTTGGTGTAGTTTCTAGGTTCATGCAGGAGCCGCATGAGCTACATTGGAAGGCTGCAAAGTGTATCCTTCGATATGTATAGGGAACCATCACCTTTGGGATTCATTATGCAACAGACTCTACATTAGATCTCATCAGGTTTAATGATTCTGACTAGGATGGCGATAGCATTGATCGCAAGTCCACATCTGGTTACTCACTTAGGCTTGGTTCTGAGCCTATTTGTTGGTTGAGCAAGAAGCAGGTTGCTATTGCTCTTTCTTCAGCTGAGGTAGAGTACAAAGAGGTAGTTAACATAACCATTCAGGCTATGTGGCTACAACATTTTCTCACTGAGTTGGGAATTCAGTTTCATTGGCTGATCTTCATCTGGTGTGACAACCAAAGCACTCTAAAGTTATGCATAGATCCATTTCAAAGGTAGTGGACGAAGCACATAGAGGTCCACATGTATTGCATCCGAGATTTTGTACATGAGGGGATCATCGACCTACAGTTATGTCGGTCGATGATCCCATCGTGTACTAAGTCCATATCTCTGATCACATTCATGAGTGGATATGACGACGAAGGTTGATCAAAGCGACCATTCCTGACCAGTTATTGGCATAATGGTTTACTAAATATATTTTACCCCAAATTTCTCATGACGTCACCATGGGTGGTGTTGTCACTGAGGAAAAAGCCATTACTCACAATCAATACCTGAATTTTTTTTATTCCCAATCCGATACATTGTATGAGTTGATACCAAATGCTCCATGTACTTCCACTGATCCATCCAAACCATCTTCCACATCTCATGCATATGGAATCATCGGTGCCTTAAAAACCCAATATTCATCACAATCAGTCAGCTCGGCTAATCTCTTTGTTTCTGCACCCGTCACCGGTTTGACTTCACTCTCCTCTACCTCCCCCATGACTCAAATTTTTGAGGTGAATGCAGTCCAATATGCCTCTTCAAAACAATCCGAGGGAAAGAAGAAAATGAAAAATAAACCCAATAATAATAATAATAATAATAATAATAATAATGAAAATCCAAAAGAACAAACTCAACTGCCTACTCTTGAAAAACAACCACATCGAAAATCAAAATTCATGTGTCTCATTTGTGTTGATGATCATTACACCCGAGATTGTACTCACTGTGATGAAGTTGCAAAACTTTTCAAAGGGAATTCCCAACCCACTACGTTGACACAACCTTTTCCTCAGCAACAGTCCATGGTTTCTCAATCCCTTTCCCCTCCGGTAGGGAGAAATTCCAGTCATCCTTCTAGCGAGGAAGCCTTGTCGAGTGCCCATATTTATATGTTTAATGGGATCGATTTAACTACTCACACCACAACATATGACACACCGACTAAACCTGATAAAGAGAAGGTCACTAACAGTACTACATCAAATCCACCTCATGCACCATTACTCCTCCATATGGCTCACTTCAGATTGTGAAACCTGTTTTCGACTCTATTTTACACCCTCCCAAGAGCACTATTCAAAAATTGACTTTTAATCCTAGTTCACGCGTCGCCCAAAACTACAACATTGTCGAAAATTTGGCTCAAGAATCGTGTGCTATGTCTGCTCTTGAATTTATACAACATTGTCCATGTCAACGTCGAACACTCTTGGCCACCATCGGTGCAATCGATCCCGAGTCGTCGAATAATATCATGTTTAACCTTGATAACTTCAAGTCACAACTTTCTCACCAGCTTTCTTTTCAGATCGATGTGGTTGTTCATAACAAACAAATTCATCATACCATATTGGATGAGGAGCTTCCACTTGTGTCATGTCATGAGCCTGTCATGTTATGAGCATTCCATGGGAGAGGTTTTCATCCTCACGGACTCTTGTAGTCCTTAGCTGTTTAGTTGGGAGGAAAAACCGTCTCTGTCGATTCTCCCCTTGATTACAACTTGTTGTTAGGAATAATTTGGTTTTATGCCATGACTTTCGTTGCTTCATCAGTGTTTTGATGTGTACAATTCCCCTATCAAGGTAAAATTTTCACTACGACCAGATAGATTACTGCACCCCCGACACTCGCACTCCTGCCACCAACAATATTCCTTTCTTGGGAGATACTAATATCACTTATGAAAGTGTCAGTGTAGGTATTTTAAAAGACTCTTCCCTTATGGGTACTTTCCCTACACCACTTCCTCCCACCTCGCAACATATTGCCACGATCAATATGATCTCGACTATGGAATATCAATCTTACGAATCATCTAATCCTTAGGTTGTGCCTAGTCCTTTGGAATTCTATGCTCTAGGTGACGCTATTCCACTTAGTCTTGTTGAGGCTTCATACAATGCCATCCAATATTCCTCTCCCTCCTTGGACGACCAACATTTGTTGGCATCTAACACTTACTCATTTCCATCTTGGTTGGATTACTTATCCTCTGCTTTCAACTACATCCTACGAATTTTTCCATCGGACGAATCCATTATGGAAATGCTTAATATCGACGAGGTACCTTGGGATGAAAACCATAATCGTTCATCTTTTCTCCCTAGTCTAGATGAAATTGAGAAATATATACACTCTATATTTCCTCATGGTGTTGTTGATTCTCCCTAATCTCCCATCCTTACCCAGGATATTACTTCTGAGGGGAATTTAGGAAACATCTCTTCTATGATCGCTATTGACATCTCGATCAAAGAAGGTATTGTGGAAAATTTTCATCTCAATGCTAATTGTTCTCTCGAGGAAGTGGAATCTTACACTGCTTTATTCAAATAATTCCATGATGTCTTCACTTGGAGTTACAAAGAAATTACATGGATCAATCCATCGATCATTGTGCATGAGATAAAAACTTACCCATGTGTTAAACCTGTACAACAAAAACTTCACCCAGATCATCCTAAGAAAACCGCGGCCATAAAGGCAGAAGTTGAAAAACTGTTGAAGTCTGGATTTATTTATCATGTCCCCTTGACGGAATGGGTTTCTAACATCGTTTTGGTCGCTAATAAACAAGGAACCATTCATGTGTGTGTCAATTATAGGGATCTCAATAAGGCTTATCCAAAAGACAATTACCCAACACCCTTTATTGAACAAATCATTCGTTTATGGATGGCTTCTCAGGGTATAACCAAATCGATATTCTACTAGCTGATCAACACAAGACAACCTGCATCTTCCCTTGGGGGAAATTCACCTATCGGAAACTACTTTTGGTATTAAAAACATTGGTGCCACTTTCCAGAGGGCCATGTCATATGCTTTCCATGATATCAAACATATTGTGGAACCTTATCTCGACGATTTACTCACTCATTTGTTTACTTGACGAGACCATATTGGTCATTTACAGGCCATTTTTCTTCGATGTTGGTTTTACCATATCCGTTTGAACCCTCACAAATGAATCTTCTATGTCGAATCAGGCTGACTCCTCGGATTGGTCGTCTCCAAATATGGGATTAGGGTGGATCTCTTAAAAGTCAAATCTATTCTCGCTTTACCCCCTCCCAACAATCTGACCCAACTACAAAGTTTTCAAGGGAAAGAAAACTTTCTTCATTGTTTTATCTGTAATTACGCCGAACTCACTAAAGGATTTATGAGATTGTTGCAGAAAGACACTCCTTTCATCTGGGATGAAACTACTCAACGCTCTTTTGATGCTCTTAAGCATGCATTAACACACACGCCTCTCTTGCACCCTCTGAATTATGCACAAGACTATATCCTTTATTTGGATGCCTTTATTTCCACTATTGCTATGGTGTTAGTTCAATAGGATCCTAACGGTGACGAACATGTGATCTACTAACTGAGCAAGAGTCTATCTGGTCCTGAGCTCCGATATTCACATGTTGAAAAGTTGGTTATGGCAACCGTCATTGTCGTCCAAAGATTTCGCCAGTACATCTTGTTACGCACTACCATGGTCATTGCATACTTGAACCCCATGTACCATACCCTTACACGTCAAGTCCTTGGGGGAAAGTATTCCAAATGGATCGTTATTCTTCAAGAATTTGATATCGAGTTTGCCAAATCAAAAGATAAAAAATCATTGGTTTTTGCGGAACTCATATGCCATCTTCCCTATGCTGATGAAGATATTGAGCCCAATGATTCTCTTCCTGATGAATATCTATTCCTCATTAGCATGTCAGGCCCTTGGTATGGATATATTATTCTCTATCTCCAAACCCAACGTTTCCAACCCAATATTTCCCGTGGCGAACGTTGTTATATCCACCACCATTCTAAACACTACCTTATCCTTGGTGAAACTTTATATCATCGTTGTATTGATATTGTCTTATGATGTTGTTTAACCCACAATGAGGTTGGACGCTTTTTGAATGACTATCACCTCGGGGATTGTGGCGGTCATATTTTTGGGATCGCTACAACCCATAAAATCTTACGTGCCAGTTATTTTTGGCCCTCCATCTTAAAAAATTGTATCGAGGTTGTCAAACGATGCCCACCCTGTCAAGTTTTTCAAAAAAAGGCATGTACCCACCCTGCTCTGATGCATCCCATTGTCACCATCAGCCCATTCACCAAATGGGGCATTGATTTTATGCAATGTAAGCCTACCTCAGTTGGGGGGCATGGTTATATCATCATTGTCATTGATTGTTTCACTAAATGGATTGAGGCTATGCATACATTTCTTAACGATGGTTGTACTGCAACACTCTTTGTTTTTAACCACATCATCACTGCTTTGGTCTCCCACAAGTCATTGTCACTGATCACATCCTAGATTTTCAGAACCAGATGATGAGTGAGTTGCATGTCAAGTTGAGTTTACGCCATGAAAACTCATCCCTCTGCTATCCTCAAGAAAATAGAAAAGTTGAAGCTATCAACAAAGTCCTAAATACCATGCTCCAATGCATGGTGGGGACAAACAAAACCTCTTGGCACTTGCAAATTTTCTCCACACTCTGGGCCTATTGCACTTCAATGAAAACTGAAACTAGATTCACTCCATTCCAGTTGGCATATGGTGTAGAAGCAGTGTTACCAATCGAGTGTGAGATCCCTTTGTTGAAACTCACTGTAGAAATCCTACCTCATACCTCTGTTGAAGAGAAATGATTCTTGTATTTGACTAAGTTGGATGAAACACGTCGCGATGCTGCTCTCATTAATGATACGTATAAAAAATGAATGAAGAGTCAATATGACAAATTCGTTCAACCTCGTGCTTTTGCAGAAGGAGACTTAGTCCTTGTCTATGACCAAGCTCACAATAAGTTGGGGACAGGGAAATTAGAACCTCTATGGAATGGACCTTATATCATAAAATGTGTATTACATAGAGGTGCCTATGACTTATTTGACTACGATGAAATATCTCTCGGTGAGCCCCGAAATGGGATTTACCTCAAGAAGTACTATGCATAGAACATCTGGCATGTGTGATTTGTCCACTATTGTACTATATAATTTTGATTTGGTGTGTCTTTTATCTTGCATGTACGAGTTTTGTGTTAGCTTCTTATAATTTGCCTTGTGATTGTGTGTGCAAATGACATCTCCCTTTCCCATCTTTGTCGGGTTTATGGATGGCGCTAGTCGACACACCCAGAACATTGCTTCTGCAGCTTGGGTCATTTACCACTTTGGTGATTTGGTGAGTTTGGGAGGAATTTCCTTAGGATCGGCAACCAATAACATGGCAGAATATCATGTCATCATCAGTCTCTTAACTGAAGCCTCCTCTCTAGTTATATCTCATATGATTATCAACCTAGATTCTCAATTTGTGGTTTGTCATCTTAATCGAGATTATGTCGTTCAAAACCTTGTATTACTATGTATCCACCTAAGATCGTTTGAATTTATACAATACAAACATATACCGAGATAACTCAACACAACGTTGGATTCATTAGCTAATTACATATTGGATCGGTATCTTGCACAT